>JARJHC010000107.1:8123977-8289495 GCA_031304145.1 Cardiospermum halicacabum | reverse complement strand
CTGCATCCTTAGTAATAGATCTAAACTTTCACTCTTATTTACACGTAGGCCACTCACACACTTAATGATATTCATACCTAAATAAGAATAAACTTTTACTATTATTTACACATATACCTCTCACACCATTAATGATGTTAGTAAAATTAAGTTTTTATCATTATTTACACTTATATAACTCATACAATAAATAAACTTGATATAATTAAGAGAATTTTATAATTAAAATAAATAAATAATATATTTATGTAAAAAAATTATTTAAAAAATATATATCTATGCATTCTATAATAAAAAAATATACTTTAAATTTTTTATTTTTTTAAAAAAAAATATTAATATTTGCTAAAAAATTGAAACATATTAATATCAAATAAAATTTTTAAAACTAAAATAAAAAATGAAACATATATTAATCACCATGGACACACACACACACACATATATATATATATATATATAAACTAAGATACATATTTTAAATTTTATATATTTAATTATATACTCCAAAAAATATTTAAAATTTAATTAATAAATAATTTTATTTTTACTAAATTTTTAAAATATATATAGTTTATAAATAATTTTAAAATAAAATTTAATTAATTATTCAAATAAATTAATTTTTTTAAAAATTCACCCATTAATAATAAATTAAATATCTTATATT
Organism: Cardiospermum halicacabum; assembly: GCA_031304145.1. NCBI lineage: Eukaryota > Viridiplantae > Streptophyta > Magnoliopsida > Sapindales > Sapindaceae > Cardiospermum > Cardiospermum halicacabum. The sequence continues at coordinate 8,288,825 of JARJHC010000107.1, read as the reverse complement.
CAAAATAATATTGTTTTTTAAAAAATTAACAACTATTGCACGTAGCGCGGTCTTATTTTCTAGTTAATAAAATAATTCCATGAAATAAATCTATATTTCTCAATCATATACTTTCTTTCTAAATTATTTTATAACAAAATTAAATTTAAATAGCACCAACTATCATCGAGGAAAATAAATATCTTGTTTATTTAATTTAACAGTAGTAATTTAATTATGAAAAAAAATCAATTGATGTACTAGTTTTAATAGTTTTTTGGTTTCTCTAATAAAGTTTTCTTATATTACCATTCAAACCATTTAATAAAATATAATTTATTTCAATTTCAACATATTAAGTGATGATGGTCAAACCATGTTCACAAATTAATCAATTCTGAAATTTGAAGTTTAATGTAACAAAATATCAATTAGTTTATATTTTAAAAAAATTATTATGCCAATTAAAAAAAAATCTTTTTTCAACAAAAATATTAATAATTTTTTGTTTATATAACTAGATTTGCATATATTTTTTTAATACTTATTTAAAAATAAATATAACTATATATGATTGGGCATGAAATGCACAACATTTCTACCTTATTTTATTTACAATTCGAGGACTTTATTGAATATATACTATCTAATTGCTCTATTTTTGTATTTGTTGACAGTTTGGAGGCAATTGTGAAGTATTGAAGAATTCTGGGGGTTTAAAGCTGGATTTGCTAAAGACAAGTCAACAAGACCAAGTCAATTTTATCAGAGTTGTTATATTTTTAATTCTCAAATTTAAATTGTGATATGAACGACTGAGATTTTGATTTAGAGATTTTTACGAGTTCGTTTTAGATTTTCTGGGGAGGATTTATCTTAGGAAGAAACGATTGTAAAAGTGCTCTCATTCTTCCTTTTGATTCTAAATTTTTATCGAGAGAAATAGGAAAATACTCTTTTTTTTTATTCTCTCTGGAATGATCAATTATATTAAGCAAATGAAGTTCGCCGCGCCCATAGCCATGGCAGTAAATGGTCAACAACAAAGTACACTCAGGGAGCTAGGCCGACCACAAGCCAATCAAACCCCACTCTGTATTACTTACCCTGATACAGAAGGAACATTTGAACTGAAATCGGGTTTGATCCATCTATTGCCTATCTTCCGTGGAGTCGAAAATGAGGATCCTCACAAACACCTGAAGGCATTTCATGTCACTTGCTCAACGATGAAGCCTCAAGGTGTTTCTGAAGAACAGATCAAGCTACGCGCATTCCCTTTCTCTTTGGACGATGCGGCTAAAGAATGGTTATTTTATTTACCATTCGGATCAATTACATCCTGGGATCAGATGGTAAGAGTATTTTTGGAAAAATTCTTTCCTGCCTCACGAGCCGCGACACTTAGAAGGGAGATATGCAGTAGTAAGCAGAAGAATTTAGAGTCTCTACATGATTACTGGGAGAGATTCAAAAGGACCTGTGCAAGCTGCCCACAGCATGGACTAACTGAAGAAGCACTAATCCTGTACTTTTACGATGGTCTCTTGCCTATGGAGAGACACATGATCGACGCAGCTAGTGGAGAGTCCCTTGAAAATAAAACCCCACAACAAGCTAGGGATTTGATCTCTATGATGGCAGCAGCAACATGAAACCATAAATCTTGTTCCGAACCTTCCAGAGCTGCAAATGAGATAAGTAATTCTGCTTTGTCAAATCAGATTAAGGAACTGTCAGTTTTGGTACATAAAATTGCTGCAGGTAATATTCAGCAATCGCGCCCACAGGTAAGGAATTGTGGAATATGTGCTTCACCTGAACATCCTACCGATGCGTGTCCTACTTTGCAAGAGGATGAAATAGAAGAAGTCAATGCAGCAGGATATTATGGAGGTCAGAGAAAGTATGACCCTTACTCCAACACGTATAATCCGGAATTAAGGGATCATCCTAATCTCAGATACGGGTCGACGAATTATCAATAAAGACAACCACCTCCTCAGAACCAACAACCAGGTATGTCTCTGTCCGATATTGTTAAACAGTTAGCAACTAACACAAACCAATTCCAACAGGAGACGAAGGCCAGCATTCAAAACTTGGAAAAACAAATGAGTCAACTTGCTACTACAGTAGGTAGACTAGAATCTCAAGGGAAGCTGCCCTCGCAAACAGAGTTGAACCCAAAGAACGTCAGTGCAGTGACTTTGCAGAGTGGTAAGGAATTGACAGATAGTCGCGCCCATGGTAAAGAAACCCTAACTGATAGCCGTGCCTATAGCGAAGAGCAGAAAGAGGAAATCAACGTGGAAACCCTAACTCGAGGGAAGAACCATGCCCACAGCGAAGGGGTGCAAGTTGAAAAAGAAATCAACGTCAAAACTGATCAATCAACACCGGAGAAGTCAAAAGCCGTTGAAATCAGACCACCTTTTCCTGGCAGATTCGAGGAGTCTAAGAGAGTCAAGGAAGAGAAAGAGATCTTCGAAACCTTCAGTAAGGTAGAGGTAAACATCCCTTTACTCGATGCCATTAAACAAATACCTAAATATGCTAAGTTCCTTAAAGAATTGTGTGTGAATAAGAAAAAGCATAGCGGATATGAGAAGGTCTTGATAGGGCAGAATGTTTCACCTGTTCTACAAAAGAAACTACCCCCTAAGAGAGAAGATCCAGGTTTGTTTGCTATCCCTTGCATTATTGGTAGTATAGAAATTCAAAGAGCAATGTGTGATTTAGGAGCTTCACTTAATGTAATGCCGTATTCTCTTTATTCATGCTTGCGAATGGGTTCTTTGAAAGAAACAAGGGTAGTCATTCAATTAGCTGATAGGTCCCTAGTTTATCCTAAGGGAGTTCTAGAGGATGTCCTAGTTAAGGTGAAGGGTTTGATTTTTCCTGCAGATTTTTATGTGTTAGACATGGGTGGTAATGATATCTCTACTACTCCTTCTGATTTATTACTAGGGAGACCTTTTCTTAGTACTGCGAAAACTAAGATCAATGTTCAGGATGGTACTCTAACTATGGAATTTGATGGCGAAATTGCCAAGTTTAATGTTTTTGATGCCATGAAACATCCTAACGATTTGTCTAGTATTTGCAGTATAGATGTTGTAGAACCTTTTGTTCAACAATGTTTTGAATTAAGCAGGGAAGATGAACTGGAAGTGGTGTTGTGCAACAGTTTGCAGGCAGGAGATGAAAAGAAGGATTTTTCCTTCGACAAACTTCTGGTGGAAGTTCTGTATGAGTTGGAAACGTTAAATCCACGGGTAGGTATTAACCCAAATTTTGCTATGCCCACGACTAAACTTCAATTACCTTCAATTGTGCAGGCACCGATTTTGGAACTTAAACCTTTGCCCAGTCATCTGAAATATGTATATCTAGGCCATGAAGACACACTACCAGTGATTGTTTCCAACAAGTTGAGCATTAAGCAGGAAGACCAACTTGTTCAACTTTTGAAAGAACATAAAGAAGCGATAGGGTGGACCATCAATGACATAAAGGGTATCAGTCCGTCCATCTGTATGCACAAAATACTTTTGGAGGAGGATTGTAAACCAATTAGACAACCTCAGAGACGGCTAAATCCTCCAATGATGGAAGTAGTGAAGAAGGGGATTCAAAAGCTTCTGGATGCTGGTATGATCTATCTGATCTCGAATAGTAATTGGGTAAGCCCTGTTCAGGTAGTTCCCAAGAAAACAGGTATAACGGTAGTCAAAACTGATAATGGTGAGTTGGTGCCTACTCGTGTCCAAAACGGGTGGCGGGTTTGTATTGATTATCGTAAATTGAATGCCTCGACTAAGAAAGATCATTTTCCCTTACCTTTTATTGATCAGATGTTAGAAAGGTTAGCAAGGAAATCTCATTATTGTTGCCTTGATGGTCTTTCAGGTTTTTGGCAGATACCAGTTGCGCCAGAAGATAAGGAAAAGACGACCTTTACATGCCCATTTGGTACATTTGCCTATCGGCGGATGCCATTTGAGTTATGTAATGCTCCTGCAACATTTCAACAATGTATGGTCAGTATTTTTTCTGACTATGTTGAGAGTATAATCGAGGTATTTATGGACGATTTCACTATTTATGGAGAGTCTTTTGAATCTTGTTTAGTTAATCTTGGTGAGGTTTTGCAACGATGCGTAGACTTGAACTTAGTATTAAGTTATGAAAAATTTCATTTCATGGTAGATCACGGTTTAATACTCGGTCACATTATTTCTGCACGTGGTATAGAGGTCGATAAAGCTAAGATTAGTGTGATTAAGTCTTTGCCTTACCCCGTATGTGTACGGGAAGTTCGTTCCTTTCTTGGACATGCAGGATTTTACAGGAGGTTCATCAAGGACTTCTCCAAGATTACCCAACCTCTGTGTAATTTGCTTAAGAAGGATGTCGCTTTCCATTTTGACGAGAGATGCAAAGAAGCGTTCAACGTTTTAAAAGAGAAACTTGTCACCGCGCCCATAGTAAAAAGCCCTAATTGGAACATTCCGTTTGAAATAATGTGCGACGCAAGTGACTACGTCGTGGGCGCAGTCCTTGGGCAAAGAGTGGGAAAAGAACCTCATGTGATCTACTACGCCTCGAGGATGCTGGATAGTGCACAGTGCAACTACTCTCCAACAGAGAAGGAATTTTTAGCAATTGTTTTTGCTCTAGAGAAATTTTGTTCTTATATACTGTGTACTAAAGTCATTGTTTTCTCTGATCATGCAGCTCTCAGATATCTGATGTCAAAGAAGGATGCAAAACCCAGGTTAATACGGTGGATTCTCCTCCTTCAACAGTTTGATTTGGAGATAAAGGACAAGAAATGATCAGAGAATCTTGTAGCAAACCATTTGAGCCGGCTAGTCACTTCTGAGACAACTCAACCTATGAACGATAAATTTCCTGACGAGTATCTATTCGCCATGGGCATGACTCATCCCTGGTATGCAGACATAGTTAATTATCTTGTTACTGGTAAATTACCTTTTGAGTTGAGCAGGGGTGAGAAGGATAAAATCAAAAGAGATTCTCGGAACTACGTATGGGATGATCCTTATCTATGGAAGCATTACTCGGATCAGATGATTAGAAGATACGTTCCTAAGGAGGAGACTGAGTCAATTCTGAAATCATGCCATACGGAATCATGTGGAGGCCATTTTGGACTTAGAAGGACAGCCAAAAAGGTACTTGATTGTGGATTCTTTTGGCCTAATTTATTTTATGATTCGTACGTCTTTTGTAAAACTTGTGACAATTGTCAAAGAACAGGGAGTCTAGGCCGTCGTGATCAAATGCCTATGACTCCAATCTTGATAGTTGAGATTTTTTATGTATGGGGTATTGACTTTATGGGGCCTTTTCCACCATCATTTGGGTTTCATTATATTTTATTGGCTGTTGATTATGTTTCAAAATGGGTGGAAGCTAAAGCCACCCGGACTGATGATGTTAAAGTTGTTGCAGACTTTGTTAGGTCTAATATCTTCTGCAGGTATGGTACACCCTGAGCCATCATCAGTGATCGCAGAACCCATTTTTGTAATAGGACCATTGAAGCCTTATTCAGAAAATATGGAGTGACGCATCGTACCTCCACCGCCTACCATCCGCAGACAAACGGACAAGCTGAAGTTTCGAATAGGGAGATCAAGTCGATCCTTGAAAAGACGGTAAATCCCTCTAGGAAGGATTGGACTTTGCGTTTAGAAGATGCACTATGGGCGTATCGAACCGCTTACAAGTCACCTATTGGGATGTCTCCTTATCGCATTATCTATGGTAAGACGTGCCATTTGCCGGTTGAATTGGAACATAAAGCATTCTGGGCCGTGAAAGAATGTAACCTAAGAACAGATGCTGCTGGTGAGCAGCGAAAGCTCCAAATCCAAGAGTTAGAAGAAATCAGGAATGATGCCTACATCAGAGCTCAGCACCAGAAGGAGACGTTGAAAAGAGAGCATGATTTTCATGTCTCTAGGAAATCGTTTGTAGTGGGTCAAAAAGTTTTACTGTACCATTCAAAACTCAAATTGTTTCCTGGAAAATTGAGGTCAAGATGGATTGGCCCTTTTATTGTTATTAACGTATTTTCTCATGGTGCAGTGGAAATAGAGAGCATGGAAACAGACAAGATTTTCAAGGTCAATGGGCATAGACTTAAACCCTATTACGAGGGTTTCCAAGTGAACCTCTGTGAAGAAATTTTGTCATGCCCACGACAAGCTTCTGGATAATTTTATCGTGTCTAGCCAGAGACGTAAAATCAAGGCGCTGTAGGGAGGCAACCCAAAATTTTTATTTTTATTTTTATTTTTTTCAATTATTATTATTTTATTTTTATTTTTATTCTTTTTCTCTACTTTATTTTTCTTATTTTATTTATTTATTTATAATTTTATTTTATTTTATTTTAGATATTTAATAATAATGATTTGAAAAAAAAATCAGAATACCAAAGTTTTTAATTTTTAATTTAACTTATTTTTATTTATATATATATATTAATTTATTTTTATTTTTTATTTTTAATCATTTTTTTGGTTTATTTTATTTTATTTTTATTTTACTCTATTTCTTTATTTTTATTTTCTTTTTATTAATAAAATAATATAAATTGGAATAATATAATTTTTAGAATTTCTAATTCTAATTGTTTTTGTGCAGGAAATTAAAACTAGAAAAGGAAAAGAAAAAAATAGCATAAAAAAATAAAAATAAAAATAAAAATAATCAAAAATAAAAAATAGTAACGGGTGAACAATGACCAGTCCAAAACCTTAGCCGCCGCCGCTCTTCTCTATTAGCCGCGCCGCCGTTGTCCGCCTCCACCTTGTCGCCATCTCGCTTCATCACCAGCGACAGCCTCCAAGCCGACATCGCGACGCTCCAACGACGATCTTCTCTCTATCGCGTCAAGTTCAACCGTCGACAGCAGCGACGACCATCTCCTCCAAGCAACTCGTCGTTCTTCCAGCCGCAAACCGCCGCTATCAGATCTTCCAGCGCCGTCGACGATCTCCACCAGCAACGAAGCAATCTCTAATCGTCGACTGCCTTTCCGTCTCCATATCCGGCCGTTGACTGACGCCGCATTCCAAGACCAGCGTAGCCGTCATCGATAGCAACTTCTCCAGTCGCCAGTCAGCGCCGGTCTCCGTCCAGTCTGCGACTCCAGCCGTCGTCGACAGCAATCTCCGGCGACAGATTCTCCTATTTCTGTTCTTTCGGTCTGCCACTTCCGAATTCCGGTTCGATTTTTGATTTTCTATTTTTGAATGGCTAAAACACACCATGGTTCTGCTCCTCCATCTGCTCCAGTTTCCAAACGCCGGAAATTGGTAAAAATTGGTGACAAACGTCCGGTTTCGTCTACTGCTGAACATTCTCAACCGGAAATTTCTGTTACTCCGAATGCCGCTCAAAACCTCGCTCTCATCCCAGGAAGCTGGTTATAATATCATCAAAGGCTCCCCGTAGAAGCGGTAGAATTCGGAACCTCATTGCTTTTGATCCTAAAAAGCCGCGACACATAACCATATCGGATAGTAGTTCCGACTCGGAATCAGAAAAAGAATCTGAACCTGTCATTCATAATTCTGAGTCGGAAGTTGAAACGACTGTTTCTGCACCAAAAAGACCGTCTAAACTCCCGCTACGCCCACGGGCGAAAGTTTTGAAGCGTACAGAAAACATCCTAGAACAGGATACACAGTAATCTGATGATTCACCATGCCCACGGCAACCAACTCCTGAAGAACAACTGAAAAAGAAAGCAGTCCAGAAGCCGGTCTATCCAATTCCTAATCTGACCTTGAAGTTTCAACGCCCGATAGATCAACAGAAATTTGGAAAAATCAAAGGTAAGAAACTCTGTCCCCTTAAATCTTTACATGTTCCAACTATGGAAAGTTTAGGGATTTTGGATTCTGTTAGGCATGCTTTTAATTGCATTGGTTGGTCCAGTTTGTTTGATTTAAGTTGCCCAGCATACTATGAATTGGTTTATGAGTTTTATGCCACTTTTGAGTATGATAAAAACGTTGTTGCTGCTGATATTTTTGCACCTGATGTGGTTAGATTTAGGTTTTTGGGTACGATATATTCTGTGTCTCTGACATATTTTAACATTGCCCTAGGATTAGTGAGTACTGATGGTATAAAGTTTGATGAGTATAAGAGTGCTTACTGTGACTATCCTCCTGAGTTTAATGTTAATGCTGCTCTTAGAACTTTGACTGAAAGAGATGATTTGAATTTTCCTAGTATGTCACGGTCTATTTATATTGTTGATGGGCATCTAAGGTACATTCATAGGTTCTTGTCTAGTTCTATTTCTGTCAGGGTTGATGATACAGGTTCTATCTCAAAAGCTGAGTTGTTTTTCTTATGGTGCATGCAAACTGGAAAAAGGGTCAATTTGGGTTATTGGTTAGGCATTAAATTTCAATCTGTGTTAGCAACTAAGAGGACTAGACCTTTGATTTTGGGTTCATTCATTACCCTCATTGCTGCTAAATTGGATATACTATGTCCTTCTAAGCTTACCATTGGGCTTCATTTAGATGATTTAAATATTGACTCTTTATCTAAAATGAATTTGGTTGAAAAATCCGGGAAAGGAAGTGTGCGTTTATTGTCTGCAGATGAACTTCGGGCAAAAGAGGAAGCTGTGCCTACAACTTCAGATGGGCAAATTTGAAGTTTGACAAGTGAGGTGCAGAAATTGAAGCGAAAAGTTAATACTATGATGCAAGCTCAGAAGGCTCTCTGTGCCCACTTCAACATTCAGTGGGATGTTCCAAGCGATTCAGAAGGTGAAGATGCTGCTTGAGGTGTTAATTTCCTACCTCCACAATTTTCAGGGAAGTATCTGTCTTTCTTTTGTTTTTGTTTTGTTATGCTGACATATACATTGGGGCAATGTAAATGCTAAGTGTGGGGGAGGATATTATATATCTCATCTTTATTTTACTTCTCTTTTATTTTAGTTATTTATTTTACTTCTCTTTTATTTTAGTTCTTTATTTTAGTTTTCTCTTTAGGTTGTTTTAGTTTATTTCTTTTAGGATTCTAGTTTTTCTTTTTAGTTCTATTTTCCAAGTCTTTGGTTCTTCTTTACTGCTGCTTTTAGGATGAATTTTTTATGTGCCTTTTTGATTGATTCACTATTAATAATGAGTTTTTAGATTGAATTAGAAGTTGTGTAATATATGAGACTTAATTTTTGTGTGTGCATAAGATACTAGCAGATGTTTTTAGAGCTTATAATAATTTAATTTAGAATCCACCAATGCTAGGATACTTGCGAAAATAGGAGACAGTTAGTTAGTACGCAGTTGCAAAGAAAAAAAAAAGAAAAAAAAAAGAAAAAGAAAAATAAAATTAGGCATTGATCATGTGACTCAATATCATCAGTTGGGATTAGTGGATCGGTATTAATTCCCCTTAAGTTTTTGTATGTATGGAGCCACTGATGGTAGGAGGATTGTCCCCTTTTTGGGCCGAATTCAGTCCGACCAAAGTCACGCATTTTTAATTTTTCTATTCTCCTTTGCTGGCCGGAATAGGTGACACGGCACTTATTCTCCTTAAGTGGCTTATGTATGGAGAAGTTAGTGATTGGAGAAGGGTTTAGTACCTTTTTGAGGGTCGTTTAGACCTAGAAATAACTGGAAGTGTTGATTTGAAATGTCTCGCCGGTTGTTTAGGGTCAATAAAAAAAAAAAAAGACCTGACCAGTGGCTTTTAGTATTTGTTTTATGTTATTATCTGCTGCTTAAACTGTGAAGAAAGCTGATTGTTTTCTTATTTGCTTGTGGTACTGGTGTAGTGGATTCTTTCGCGAATTATTGTTTGTTCTCCTTACATCTGCTTTAATTTAAAGATGGAATTTAAATATGTGTGCTTAATCTGATGACAGATCCTTTTCTTTTAATTATTCATTATTTTGAGTGATTTGAACTTTAACTATGGGCACGGTTGAATATGGTTGATTCCTTTTGGCAGCAGTTTGGTTGGACTATTTGAGTCTTCATTTGAGTTGGTCATAGGCATACTTGAGGGAAAGTATAAGATGGTGTGGGGGAATTTGATTGGGCATGAAATGCACAACATTTCTACCTTATTTTATTTACAATTTGAGGACTTTATTGAATATATACTATCTAATTGCTCTATTTTTGTATTTGTTGACAGTTTAGAAGCAATTGTGAAGTATTAAAGAATTCAGGGGGTTTAAAGCTGGATTTGCTAAAGACAAGTCAACAAGACCAAGTCAATTTTATCAGAGTTGTTATATTTTTAATTCATAAATTTAAATTGTGATCTGAACGACTGAGATTTTGATTTAGAGATTTTTACGAGTTCGTTTTAGATTTTCTGGGGAGGATTTATCTTAGGAAGAAACGATTGTAAAAGTGCTCTCATTCTTCCTTTTGATTCTAAATTTTTATCGAGAGAAATAGGAAAATACTCTGTTTTTTTTATTCTCTCTGGAATGATCAATTATATTAAGCAAATGAAGTTCGCCGCGCCCATGAGCAGCTAAACGAACCTCATCCAGCTAAGTCAATTCTAATTACCGTGTTGTGAGAATTGTTTTATTCTGCTATATTGTTTGATATTTATGCACTCTCTATGGGCATGGTTAAATGCACATGTTGATTCTGATTAATTAATTAAGTGCGCAATTGATTGGTTAATTAGGCTTAACACATTGCATGTCAAATAGCTCGTAGTTAATTTGACCTAGGTAGTGTTGAGAGTGTATAATCATAATTCAAGAACGGTCGTACCGATTCAATTGGTTATGGTCACGGGTCTTTTCTAATTCATAATGCAATCTACGTGTTAGGTTAGTGATTGATTCAAAGGGTCGTACCCGGTCAATCTATTTAGGAAAAGATTGGTTATTAGCCACGTTGTCAATAGCTATAACTGTGACTATTAAACAACATTGATATTTTTAGCTTCGATGATCAACACCTGATTCGAATAAATTGACTTAGCTGGATGTTTAATTATAATTGATTTTTAATCTCCGATTTAGATTTATTTTAAATACTCGCATAATCTCAAAACCCCCCATTTATTTTGATTTGGTCAATACTATACATTTATTAATTTCCGTTCTCTGTGGATCGACCCTGTTTGCTACAATTATTTGTATTTGCAGGTTAATTTAATACTGACGGATTCGACACCCGTCAATATACTTAAAGGGGTTATTTCCAAAAACCAACTGCAGGTTTGACAAATTAGTCAAAAACCTACCGCTTTTTAATTTTTGGAAAAAAAAAACCAACATTTTGATAGTTTCCATCCATATTACTATTCATCCGTCAGTCAATGAATAGTAAACAGAGACATTTTGGTAATTTTCAATTTTTTAAGAAATACTTCCTCTGCTTTTTTTATTCACTACACTTTCCGTTTGCACGGTATTCGAGACTTAATTTTAACGGTAAATATCTTTAATTATATACAACTAAAAATTCTAATAATTTTATATTTAGAAAGTAGACATTAAGACGAATAAAACAAGATCCCACTTGACTATATTTTTCTTTATACGTAAGAAACAACATACGAAACAAAATTTATGGATGAATAATAATCACTATACAAGTGCAGTGAATAAAAAAAAAGCAGAGGAAGTAAAAAATAATTATAAAGTAAAAAAAAATTAAATTTTTTTTTAAAAATAAAAAATTACAAAAAAAAACCCTTGATTACTATTCATTGACTGATGGATGAACAGTAAAATGGATGGAATCTATCATAATGTTGATTTTTGGCCAAAAATGAAAAAAGTTGTAGGCTTTTTGCTAATTTATCAAACCTGGGTTGGTTTTTGGAAATCTCTCATACTTAAATATATAATTACAATATACATATATAATTATTTAATAAAATAAATAAATTTATATTTAACATCCATAAATAATATATATATATATATATCTCTCGCAAAGTGTCAGTAATTTTACTAGTTCATAGAACCATGGAAGATTAAGTTTAATATCTCTATAATTAATTTTACTAAGAATTTTACTACCTTTTTCACATATGAAATAAATTTGATATGCAATTACGAAATCCTAATACTTTTAGTATAGAAATCAATCTTGTTAATATACTCTCTCGATAACATCAATAAACATCTCACTTTAACCGAAAATCAATTAACATCTCACTTTTAAAAGAGAAATATGATATCGAAATTCATACTACTAATTTTAGGCATATTTCTTTCCATAGTCTCTCTGACGAATGCTCAAGGGCATAATGGTCAACTTATACATGGAATTATGATTTCAGTCCAGATGAAAATTTCAGTTATTGTAGGTATACTCCACCGGATCAAATTCCACACTTCTAAAATCCTTTTCACAGCCCACCAAATCTGGCACAATAAAATCCTCCACCAACCAGCCAAAACATAATCCAAACCCCACACCAAATCCACTAACCCACTACCACATAGGTCAAATCCTCCACCTCTATCCTCACCTTTGCAAAACCCTCCACCATCACCATCTCTGCCTATTCAATACCTTAGGCCACCGTCATCACAACCATTGCAAAGTCCTCCACCACCACCATCAGAGTCAAAGCAAAACTTTCCACTAAGGGCGGACCTAAAATTTAAAATATGGGTTGCACGACTTAAATTGAATATTTATTGTTATATTTAAATAAAGTTTTTAATTTAAATCAACAAATAAGACACAAAATGATAGAAAAATACATAAATAAATAAAGCATAATAAAAATAACAGTCCACTAACATGTTACAAATTTTAATAATAAAGTTTGAAAAATAAACAAACACACATATGCAAAAACATGCCAAAAAAAACATAATTGGGAGCCATTGAAACTTGATAGTTACCTTTACTCATGGCCACTTCGACGAGGTTTCATACTTTGGAATTGTCTTGCAATATCCTTATTCGATACATCTTCTAACAAATCTCGCTCCAAATAAGTGACTAAATTATCAATTAGAAATTCATCACTCATGCTATTACGAAGTTGATTCGGATCCATTCCTTCAGAAGGAATTCGGTAGAACTTCTCTCAACCAATACCTTGTGCACTTGAGGAATACATGGGAAATCCAAAGCAATTCTAAGAAGACCATGCTTTTATAGAAAGAATTTGATCAGAAATATGTTTAATAGGAAAAGAGTAAAATTTACCTCTCTTATGAAGAAAAAGGCACAATTATAAGGCTAAAAACCTCACATACCACCCCAAGGTTTTCTCCACTCTTTTCCTTATCAAAGCTCTTCAACTTGTTCACAATTCAAATTCGACCAGAATCTTTATAATTGTTCAAAGAAATCTTAAAAACTTCACCTATCAAACTGCTTGTTTTGAACACTGTTTTACTATTTGAAAATTCAATTTAAAATTAAAATTACCTTGAATTATGAACATTGTAAGCTCTATTATGCAACTCAGACCTAATACCCTAAAAATAAAAATCAAATCTACTAAAAATAAACACAAAACTATTAAAATTAGCACAATAGCAATGTGATTGCTAGCTCACCCTCAACTTAAAAGAAAGCATTGTCCTGATGCATAAAACATGGATTTCTAGAAATAAAGCATAAGAGAAAAATAAGAGGTGGTGAAGAAATGAGAAGTTGTTGCAAGGGCACGTAGATTAAAGTAGGGAAAATCAACCTATGTCGTCTATCTGCACAAGATGAGCAAAAAGTAAGGTAGGCAAAAAGATGAAAGTATGTTGCCATAGGAAATAAATGAACGAAATGAACATGGCGAAAAACTGTTTGTCGCCTAAAACAAAACAGAAACTAGGCGAAATAATTTCCATCGCCATATAAGAGTAATATATCAAGCGATATATTATGGCAAAAATTAATATGTCGCCTAAATTTAAAGTCAACTGAGGCGAAATCCATAGGCGAAACAGAAAATGGCGCCTAACAATAAGAAGTGCACAGGTGAAATCCCTTGACAAAAAACCAATCACCACCAGAACACACGAAAAGATGGCGACATCATCAGGCGAGATAGACAAGTATCTCCTGTTCCATGGCGATCCATCCAGGCAAAGACATCAAATGTCGCCTAATTCATAGCGACACTCTCAAGCAAAATACAAGAGATTGCTAAGATTGAAAAATCCTTTAGCAATACCTAGGGCACTATCATTACCTGCACAAGTTTAATATCTCCTTGTCAAAAACATGTCACAGAATTAAGTATAGAACCTGTAATTTGGAATTGGAAAAATTTCCTAAGTATGGGTACTAGAAACCCCCAAATAAATACATGTGACTAAACATTAAAAATCTAGCAACTAACAATATTAAAGACAATCATATTACTCTTTACAAAATGAAAATAAGTAAAATGTAAAGACACAGAACATACACTTTACTCTTGTCAACTAGACTTAAAATCAAAACAAGTTATGAACAATCAAGAATAAAGTAAAAACAACAATGCAGAAAAATTTAAAAGTCATCCAATGACTTGTCATCATGTGGAGAAGGCTTTCTGTTTAAGGATTTCACTTTCAATTTCTTTCTCTTTGCTTGGGGTTCTACTCGAGCAGTTGGAGTTCGTGCTTCCTCTGTTGAATTTATTGGTTTCTTCTTCAATTTCAGCTCATCCAAAACCTGTTTCCTTCTTCTGGCCAAGCTACTCCTACTAGTTTAGGTGAAATTTGTCAATCCCTTGACACATTAGATCTTTTCTTTTGGAGAAACTTTAATCACCATTATGAATCCTTCGCCTCATGATTTCCTCCTTCAAGTCCTTCTGCAAATTAAATTCTACCAAAACAAGAACTTGATTTTTTTTAATGAGAACAATTACATAGTTAACCAATTAAAGCTCATTAAATTTCAGAATTAAATTGTTTAAGGAGTTTGCTTTGTTTAGGGTTGTTAGCATCAACTCTAGTAAGCTTGGTTCAAAAATTTTCCATCATCTCTACAGCATCAAAGATATACAATATCTCCCTTGTCCTGTAGATGTCTCCCCCCAAATAGTGTTTAAGTCTCTGACTATTAACAATAAAAGAGTCAGTAGACTTATTATTAGACAACTCAACAACTCCATATGGGGACACACTCTTAACTCTAAATGGTCCAGACCATCTAGATTTCAGCTTTCCTGAAAATAAGCTAATTTTGGTATTGTACAGTAGCACATATTGTCCAGGTTTAAATTCCCTCTTGACAATCTTTTTGTCATGGTAATACTTCATCTTCTGCTTATACATCTAATGGTTCTTATATGCCTCGAGACACCATTCATTCATTTCATCTAATTGTAGAAGTCTTTTCTTCCCTACTTTGTCATAACCCATATTTAAAAGCTTTACAACCCAGTATGACTTATGCTCTAACTCCACTGGTAAATGACATCCCTTTCCATATACCATTCTAAATGGTGACATTCCAATGGGAGTTTTGAAAGCTATCCTATAAGTCCATAGAGCATCATCTAGCTTGAAACTTTGATCTTTCCTGGACTCTCTGACAGTCTTTTGCAGGATTCTTTTTAACTCTCTATTTGAAACTTCTACTTATCCATTAGCTTGAGGATGATAAGCTGTAGTGATCTTATGGATTACTCTATACTTTTTAAGTACCTTCTCCAACAGCTTATTGCAGAAGTGAGACCCTCTATCACTAATAAGTACCATTGGGATGCCAAAATGTGTGAAGATGTTCTTTTGCAGAAATCTCTCCACCACCTTGTTGTCATTGGTTGTGTAGGCTATAGCCTCAACCCACTTGGATACATAATCCACTGCTACAAGTGCATACTCATTCTTGTTTGATGGAGGAAATAGCCCCATAAAATCTATTCCCCAAACGTTGAACAATTCAACCTCCAGAATATAATTTTGGGTCATCTTCTGTCTCCTAGAAATATTACCTATTCTTTAGCATCTTGGTAGCAAACGCATGAGATTCCTTGAACAATAAAGGCTAGTAAAATCCACATTCCAGCACCTTAGCTGTTGTTCTAGTCCAAGCAAAATGCCCTGCAGACTCTGAAGAGCGACAGTGCTTGAGGATATCATAAGTTTCTTCATCTGAGATGCACCTTCTTAAGATTTGGTCAACACATCTTCCAAACAGATATGGTTCATCCCATATATATATCTTTTCACATCATGAAGAAACCTTTTCTTTTGATGATTGTTCAATCCTTCTAGTAACACTTAACAGGTAAGAAAGTTAGCATAATCAGCATACCATGAGTAAAATGTTACCTCAGGATAAGAACAATTGCTCATTAGAAAATTGTTCTTTAATGTCAACTTGAGCTTCCTTGTCCTCAATCTGCAGCCTTGAAAGGTGATCAACTACTACGTTTTCAGTTCATTTCTTGTCTTTGATCTCTATATCAAATTCTTGCGGTAAAAGTACCCATCTTATTAGTCTAGATTTGGATTCCTTTTTAGCAAAAAGATACTTCAAAGTTGCATGGTCAGTATGAATAATAATTTAATATCCATAAATGTATGATCTAAATTTGTCTAGAGCAAAGACAATTGCTAACAACTTCTTCTCTGTGGTAGTATAATTCCTTTGTGCTTCCACCAGAGATTTGCTAGCATAGTAAATAACTCTAAACAACCTTTCACACCTTTAGCCAAGTATAACACCTGCATAATCTGAAGCATCACACATGATTTCAAATTCACAGTCCCAATCAGGTGGAACTATGATAGGTGCTGAAATAAGATTTTCCTTTAGCTGCACAAAAACTGACAAACATTTATCAGAAAAATCAAATTTCTTATCTTTTTCAAGCAAGACACACAATGGTCTGGAGATTTTTGAAAAATCTTTAATGAATCTCTTGTAAAAACCTGCATGTCAACTTTTGATTCCTTTCACATTAGTAGGAGGAGGCAAGTTGACAATTCCATCAATATTAGCTTTATCTACTTCTAATCCCTTAACAGACACTCTATGACCTAAAACTATGTCGTCCCTAACCATAAAATTACATTTTTCTTATTTGAGAACCAAATTAATCTCTTCACATCTTTTCAGAACTTTGCCTAGATTGTCAAGGCAATCTTCAAAGCTATTTCCAATAATGGAAAACTCATCCATAAATACTTTTAAAAACTTACCAATAAAATCAGTAAAAATGGCTAGCATACATCTCTGAAATTTTCTTGGTGCATTGCGCAAGCCAAAAGGCATCTTATTATAAGCAAATGTCCTAAAAGAATATGTAAAAGTAGTTTTGTGCTGATTACCAGGTGCAATGGGGATTTGATTGTATCCTGAATAACCATCCAGGCAACAAAGATACGGAAGTCTTACTAACCTGTCTAACATTTCATCAATGAAGGGTAAGGAAAAGTGGTCCTTCCTAGTTGCATCATTCAGGGTCTTATAATCTATACATATTCTTCACCCTGTGACTATCTAGTAGAAATCAACTCATTTTTCTCGTTATTTAACTACTGCTATCCCTCTTTCTTAGGTAAGCATTGCACAGGGCTAACCTATTCACTATCAGAAATTGGAAATATTATACATGTATCATGGATTTTTAACACTTCCTTCTTGACAACCTCCTTCATTGTTGGATTCAGTCTCCTCTGAGGTTGTATCTTAGAAGTGTAGTTTTCCGCCAAAATGATTTTCTGAGTGCAAAAAGTTGGATTAATTCCCTTGATATCTGCAATTGTCCATGCAAACTCCCTCACCACTTGTAGAAGCTTCTCTTCCTGATCACATGTTAACTCATTTGAAATAACAATTGGTAAACTTGAGTCCTCAGAGTTAAGGAATGTAAACCTGAGGTGACTAGAGAGCGCATTGAACTCTAGTTGTGGTGGCTTTGCAATTGAAGGAAGCATAGGTTCAGTGAGGGTTGATTTTCACTGATATTAAGAACAAAATGTGAAGTCATAGACTACAACTCTCCACTATAAGCACTTTCTTAAGGAATATCCATGTCTACATCATTGATTAAGACATTGTTAAAAGGATCAGCACTTCTCAGTGTCAATATCTTGTTTATAAGTTCTTCATCAGCTGCCAGTTGAATGCTCTTCACTTCATTGAAATCATAGGGAAATTTCAATGATTCAAATAGACTGAACTTGACTTCTTCTCCATTTACTCTCAGTGTGAGTTCACCATATGCTACATCTATTAAAGCTTTTCCTATTCTTAAAAAATGTCTTCCAAGTAGCAATGACACATCTTCGTTAACTTCCATGTCAAGGACCGCAAAGTCTACAGTAAACATGAATTTGTTTATTGTAACAATCAAATCTTCAACAACACCCTGGGCATGGGTGAAAGATCTGTTAACAAGTTGAAGTAGGACATTATCAAGTCTAAAATGTCCTATACCTAACCTCTCATAAATGGCCAAGGGCATAAGATTTATGCTGTCTCCTAAATCACAAAGAGCCCCCCCTTGAATCTATCTCCAATTGTTAGAGGTATGGTGAACTTGCTAGGGTCTTTCTCCTTCCTGGGTATTTGGTGCTTCACCAGTTGACTCACACTCTTATTGACATTGGTACATCCCACATCAGCCAAATTTCTCATGTTTGACAAGAGTTCTTTCATAAATTTTGCATAAACGGGTATTTTCTTAAATGCTTCAACAAATGGGATGTTGAAATGAATTGTTTCATTCTGTCTTGAAATTTTTCAAGCTGTTTATCTAGCTTCTTCCTGTTTTCCTTCTGAGGAAAAGGTAATGCAATTGGAACAGTCTCCTGTTCTTTCTTTGAACTCACAGAACTACTTGTTCCTTCACCAACATCTTGATTTTGTATAGTAGGTATAAAACTCTTCTTTTCCTTAGAAGCTTCAACCTTCTTTTCACTTCTTAACATAATTGCATGTACTTGTGCCTCCTCTTTTGCTTTTTTTTTTACCCTTAGGATTTGGCACAGTATCACTTGGAAGTGATCCTTGGCGTCTTTGATTCAAAACTTGCAAAAGCTACCCCATCTGAGTTTCCAAGTTTTTAATTGAAGTAGAATGGTTGGTAAGAACAGAATCAGTTTTCTCCATATACTTAATAAGAAAGTCCTCCATGTTGGACTTCTTTTACTCTATTTACTGGTACAAAGACTGCCTTTGTTGGTAACCACAAGGCTGAGGATTCCTTTGGTAGTAACCCTGATTTTGGTAGGGTTGATTCGTTTGCTGATAATACAGCCTCGGCTAGTTTCCATAATTATTATTAACATAATTTACTTGCTCCAACTCTTCTGGTTCATCTTCATCATCTGCATTAGCAACTACTTGTGCATAATCCACTAGGGTTGGTTTCTACTTATCTAAAAAAATTTTACTGAAGCCTTTTTATTCTGATAGCTTTGTTTATTAGATGCCATGTTGTCCATCTTCTTGTTCAGCAAAGCTATTTGTGCAGAGAGTATATTAAATTACTCAAGTTCAAAAACTTCTGACTGCTTCTTTGTAGCAGCCTTATCTCTCTCATTCCAACCAAAATAGTTATTGACCAGCAGCACAATGAAATCATGAGCATCTTCTGGTTCTTTGTCTATAATTGATCCTCAAATTGAGGAATAAATGTGCATCTTTATTTGAGGTGGGATGACACTATAGAATTTCATAACAATGCTCCATGAAGCTATGTCATGATGTGGACATCTCCTAATCAGCTTCTTCAATCTCTCCCAGCTCTCATATAGAGATTCCAAGTATGTCTAGTTATCTCTACTAACTTGATAATACCCCATGAATTTTATGAAGTGATGTTAGTAATTAGAAGTGTTGGATTTTGATGTTGTCATCCTTAATTGGTTCCTAATATGAAAACAACAAGGATGATGTACTCTTACAGGAGAACCTCAAGTGGAGGAGACCAATCATTTTGATTTATAAGACAAGGTTTGCAACTTTGTTTAACCTTTCATTAATTGTTTGTTATTTTTTGATGATTGTGTAGGCCTTTTGCTTTAGAGAATGCATATTGATGATTATTGGTATTAATTGTGTCAATGATAATGTTGGATATTAATATAAATTGGTGCTAATGAATTGATATTGTCAATACTTATAAATGACCTTATTAGCATGATTGGTTAATATCAAATTGCTTATTGGAATTGGTTTGCTATAGGAAGAATAACAACTTGACAAGAATTGTGGCCTTTATGTTTTGGCTTGAATATGTAAGTCATTGAAGCATTGATAATTAGACTTAATGAATATTTGGTAAAAATGCCAAAAGCCCTTAGACTTGCTATAGAAGATAGGAGAAAAGGTATGCCTAAGGATTAAAAATACTTCAGCATGAAAATATCATATTTCTTAGTGTGGAATCCATATTTGGACTTTGGTCCATATTGGGACTTCGGTCCATATTAGAACTTCGGTTCACTAACAAGGTAAGGGCCTATATTGAATCACGAATTCTATTTTCTATTTTTTTTGGGGGCAAACAGTCAATAAATGGATGAATATTAAAATGACAATGATGATTTGGTGGTGGTTATGATTATGTGAATATTGTCCCTATAATGTTGTGTAAGCATTCATGAATAAATAGATAAAATGTTATCATGACTTGAAATGAATTGAAATTTTTATTGTGGTATATTGATATATATAAATTAGACACTAAAGAATTGCGTTATTGCCTTATTGTGTCTATTTGAGATACTTGTATATTGTCACAACAAGTTGACCAAACCGGTCACTTGTGCAATATTGTATGCTCAAATGGGTTGGCCATTTGATGTTTTGTGAGTACTATTGTGTAGTTGGAAGTCCATAGAGTGTGCATACAAAATTTTGTTAAATTTCATTAACGTTTGGTCAAGTTTTAATATTGAGCAAATCACTAAGATGACAATTGGGAGTTGTTAGTCCAAAATAGATTCTAAACAGGATGACAAACAGGTTCAATGTAAGTGTTTTTTTTTATCATATCCTCGCCATTGTGCTTGTTTTGCACTTGATGCATATTGTGTTCTTCATATCTTCGTCATGTGTTTGCCATTGCATTCTGTTAGATTGATTTGCAAATTGGTGAAGGGATTATTTTGTCATCTCTTCGCCATGTCTTCGTTATTGTCTGTTGTTAAATTGATTTTCGAATTAGCGAAGGGACCCTCCCGTCAACTCTTTGTCATTCTCTCACCATTGCACTTTGTCAATTGATTTTTTAATTAGTAAATGGGGTCATCTCGACAACTCTTTGCCATATCCTTGTCATTGCATTCTGCCAAGTAATTTTCAAATCGAAGGAGGACTTCTCAAAAACTCTTCGTCATGTTCTCGCCATTGTATTCTGTCAATTAATTTTCAAATTGGCGAAGGGGGTCATCTTGATAACTCTTCGCCATGTTCTCGCTATTGTATTTTGTGAATTGATTTCTAGAGTTGTCAAACAACAATTGTTCGTCATGAGTTCATCATTGGCATCTATCATATTGAGTCTGAGTTAGCGAGTAAGGTTCTTTGATAATAGGTCGACATTAGCTCGTCATTTTCCTAACTTGAATGCTTTTAGATTTCATTTACTCTTTTTAACACCTTTCAATTTTTTTTTGCATCAAAATCCCTGAATTCCATTTTGTCATTATTTTTTCTAAAAAATTAAATGGAACGGTGGTGTGATTAAACCATATTGATTGATGGATCGAAGATATGTGTGAATGAATGATTGTTGCAATATCATAAGTTATTTATATAGCATTGTGTGTGACTTTTAAATTCCTACATTTCTTGGTATGAACTATGTGTGTCCATGTATGGTGATTAGTTGCAAACTTGGCATCGATAGTCTAATTGTTACTTCTTTTTCTCTTTTCTTGTGTTTCTATTTTGTGCCTAAATGGCAATCCCAGGTGATCGAGCTATACTTGGAGGATGAAACTACTCTTCAAGGACTTCTTCTCATTTCATTTATGTTTTCTTAATTATGTTGAACTTATCATGTGCACATAAAGCATTTTCAAAAACTTGTATTTCATTAATGCTTTAACGATGTATTCGAGTAAGGAGATAGCTAAGGTAGGATTTCCTTAATATGTAATGAGTGATATTAATAGTAATTCACTCCTTAAAACTTGGATTATTATTATTTTCAATTAATTCAAACCACTAAATCAATTTGACAGGTGAAAACAACATAGCTAAAAACATCTCCAATGATTTAGTGGATTGAGACATATGTGACATAGTTGTTGGGATGCCTTGAATCACAAGAAATTCCTAATTACTTGGATTATAAGGATTCCTATTTTGGAAGGATTACCTTTAGGAAGGATTTCCTAATTTGAGTTAAGATCTATTTTCTTACAGTTATAATCCTTATTTGGAAAATGATTTGGTTTTCCTAATTATGATGATTTGGTATTTCCTATAAAGAGGAAATAAATTATGAAAGTATATTTGGTGATCACTATAAATAGAGCTGTCTCATGAAGAAGCAATCATCCCATCCCAACCTTCTAGGTGGTGATCAAGGATTGGGGTCATAACCCCAATCATTAAAAGTTGGCGCCTCTACTACCTTCTAGGTATCTAAAAGTTTTCTGGCATAGATAGCACCATTGTTGGTATAATGGATGGCTTGGAGAAGACGTTCTATCTGTAACGTCCTGGGTCGGGGCCCAGTCGTTACTGTGTACACCTGGTTAAACCCGAATCGTACACCAATCAATACAGATACAATCGTTACATAATCGGATATCGTGGATCCCACCCACTTTCTTTCGCCTCCACCAGCACTCGAACTCACAACCTTAGGGATATATGGATTGTGAAAGCATGCTGATTACCAATCGAGCTATTACAAACGTCCTGGGCCGGGGCTCAGCCGTTACTGTGTACACCCTGATAAACCCGAATCGTACACTGTGCACACCCGGTTAAACCCGAATCGTACACCAATCAATACCGATACAATCGTTACACAATTAGATATCGTGGATCCCACCCACTTTCTTTCGCCTCCACCAGCACTCGAACTCACAACCTTAGGGATATATGGATTGTGAAAGCATGCTGATTATATCCCTAAGGTTGTGAGTTCGAATGCTGGTGGAGGCAAAAGAAAGTGGGTGGGATCCACGATATCCGATTGTGTAATGATTGTATCGGTATTGATTGGTGTACGATTCGGGTTTAACCGGGTGTGCACAGTGTACGATTCGGGTTTATCCGGGTATACACAGTAACGGCTGGGACCCGGCCCAAGACGTTACATTAAAAGGCACCTTTTTAATATAACGTCCTAGGCCGGGGCCCAGCCCGCTACTCTGTACACTCGGATAAACCCGAATCGTACACCAATCAATACCGATACAATCGTTACACAATCGGATATCGTGGATCCCACCCATTTTCTTTCGCCTCCACCAGCACTCGAACTCACAACCTCAGGGATATATGGATTGTGAAAGCATTACCAGCATGCTTTCACAATCCATATATCCCTGAGGTTGTGAGTTCGAGTGCTGGTGGAGGCGAAAGAAAATGGGTGGGATCCACGATATCCGATTGTGTAACAATTGTATCGGTATTGATTGGTGTACGATTCGGGTTTATCCGGGTGTGCACAGTGTAAGATTCGGGTTTATCCGGGTGTACACAGTAGCGGGCTGGGCCCCGGCCCAGGACGTTACACTATCTCTGGCACTTTAAGACATCTCGTCAGGTTTGGTTATTCCTTCGGTACAATTGGTTAATTAGGCTATTGCTAGTCTATGTAGAGCGTATGATAGTATTGGAGAGAGAGTGTAATCAGAATGACTTGTAATCCTTATTTCTCAATAGTTAAGTTGCTATCTTGGTGGAGTAGGCACATCGCCGAACCACGTTAAATCTATTGTGTTGCTTCTTCATTACTTTTTTGTTTTGTTTCTACTTTGGTTGGTGTTATTCTGTCTCGTCTATCCCTAACAAACCGGTATCAGAGCATAATTTGGGATTAGTCATAACATCAACATCATCAATGCATTAATTTTTTATCCAATCATCTTTTAAATGTAAAGATATACAAAAACAAACTTTTAAAAGTTTGGTTTTCACTCCATAGGCCGAGTTTTCCAAAATACCCTTGAATTTTTACAATTTACAAATTATTTGAACTACGCTCACAGTCTGTAAATTACGGTCACAGTCTGTAAACGACCTATAGAGTGAAAATCAAAATTTAGTTTTACAAACTTTTCAAAACTGGCATATAATTATATAATAAACTTTTTATGGCCTATAAAAATTTCCCAAAAAAATTGGTAGCCTACATAACATTACTCTATCGAGATTTTATCATTAATAGTGATATATTTTGAGCGCTTAAAGGCTCATTCTCTCTGTATTTAGGGGTAAGCATATTGGCCTAAATGGAAACGAAACCGTAAATTCATGGTTAATTTCTTCCTTTCACCATAAGTTTAAATCTACAAATAAAAACTCGTGAGAATGTTATGATAGTAATTTCGACCGAGATGTGATCATGTCCATAGCATTTAGAGCAAGTACCTTCAAGATGCTTCAGGTGTATACTTCTGAAGTCTCTATATACGTTGCTCAATATATTATTGTAGGGGAATAACCGGCCCTCTAAACCACTTTCTTTACTTAATTGTGTTTGGTTTGCTGCGTAATTTCGAACTCAGACTGATTCTGACAACTACAATTGTGTTGAATTTTGGTTAAATTATTAATTTTTTAAAAATATGTTACAATAAGTGAACCAAAATTTGAATTTTTTTTGGTTCACTTATGGTAATATAATTTTAAAAATTAATAATTTAATCAAAATTCAAAACTATTGTAGGGTTTGGGATTATTCTGCTGCATTCTTTGGTCAATTTGGGGAAATAGAAACAAACAAATTAATGAGAACGTGAGGTCCAATCCTTCACTGTAAATTGGGTTAGAGTTTACATTGATGAATTTAAAAGTAATGGTCAAAACTCATAATACTCAACCAAGATCTACCCCAGCACTCAAGTTCCTAGGTGGACTCCACCTCCTCCCACCAAATTAAAACTCAACACATATGCACCTTTTATTAAAGGTGCTGCAAGTGCTGGTCTTGGAATGGTGATTCGAAATCATGATGGTTTGATTATATGGGCGAGAGCATCCTTTTATATGGGCCAAATTCAGTAATTCATGCGGAAGCCGTAGCACTTCGCACTGCTCTCTTATATGGGTAAAAAATCTTGAAATCTCAATTCATGTTGTTGAGTTAGATGCGCTTGCGGTTTGTAACCGAGTTTAATTTAAGACAAACTTATTTGAATAGCTTAGATTTAATATTTTTTTAGATATTAAAGAGCTATGTATGGAGGTAGGAATTGCATGTATCACCACATTCACCGACAAGGAAATGCGGTAGCCCATACCCTAGCCTCCAATCCTCTTGACTTTAAAGGCAAAATGTCTCGGCAAAATGTTCTCTAATTGATTGAAAATATAGTTATTTAAAAAAAAAAAAAAGTAAAGTGAACCAAAATTTTATTTTTGGAAAAGGAGAAAAAAAATAGGGAAAATTACAGAGAGGGTCAGTGAGTTTTGCAATAATTACACCTATGACGAGATTTCATTTTTTTTCACACAAAACATACACGAGTTTTGCAAAATGTTGCACATAGCGTTAACAGTGTTAGTTCAAACCTTTGACTCTGTTAATTGCCATGTCAGCATGTGTAAAGACACTCTTGCCCTTCTTCTCTATGCGATATCAGCTGCTTGTTCTGTCCATTGGTTATTTATTTCATTATATCTATTGGATAATAAAATAATTATATAATATTGGTTTTTTTTATTTGATATAATAATTATATTTATTGGATATTATCCATTTTACAATATAATCCTAATAATTAAATTAAATTTAAAAAACAAAAATATTTGTGTTGATGGTAAATTAAAGGTTTATTTTTTGGTTTTTTAAAATTATTTTTTATATTAATTTCTTTTTATTTGTGATGAAATAAAAATTAAATGAAGTGTGAGAATATTTTTCAATATGGTGTCTTATATTAAATTAAATTAATTTTTTAATAATGCACTAACATATTAAAAGTTCTAATTTTTTAAGAATAAAAAATAACAATAATTGATTAATTGTAGATGGGGTATTTATCAATGAATTAATTTTAAAAATTATTAAATTATATACTATATTAATTTTATTATTCATTATAATGTAAAATATATTTAATAAGTAAATTTTAAAGTTTTAAATTAACTGAACCAATTTATCTCAAATTTAATGAATGAAAAATTTAAATTTACCCAAAATATAAATCATTGTATAGTTTTTATGAATTTCTCAAATTTATTAAATGAATAAATTTCCAAAAATACTATTTGTCCCCTCAAATTTAATATCCAACTCAAAACTAATATTTATAATATTATATTTAATAATGTGTATTTTACATTAATAAATTATTAATATATAAAATTTTATAAATTACTATAAGAATAAATAAATAATTAATCATAAAAGAAAAAAAATGAATATTGTTAAAAATTAGTTATAGTCATTTTTGCTAAATAAATAATAAAAAGAATAGTAAAAAACAATTAAAAAGAATAGCAAATAAATCATAAAAATAGAATAAAAATATTAAATAAATAATTAAAAAAATAGTTAAAAAATAATTAATAAATAGTAAAAAAAATCATTAATAAAAATAAATATAAATAATAATAAATAATAAATAGAAAGAATAATAATAAAATAAAAAATAAAAAATAAAAATAAAAACATAAAGAAAAAAATATATAAAAATAAGGGATATGAGACATGACACATTATTAACATTAGACATGATAAAATGCAAATTACAATAATATCCTGCCACATCAACGTCAACTCAGCTCCATCTCAACGCATAGTTGTCATTTAACAGAGTCAAAACACCATTAAACCTACCTGCAAATATTTTGTAAAATTCGTGCATATACGAAAAAAATAAATGAAATCGCTTCACAGTGTAATTATTGCAAAACTCAATGAGATAATTTAAAATATATAAATATATATATATATATATATATATATATATATATATATATATATATATATATATATATATAGAGGCAGTCAAATGAAATAATTGATTAATTGAATTTCCATATATAAACAATATTTTATTACAAACGTGGAGATAGGAGCCGTCTGAATAAATACGCAATAACGGCTTGCGTCCAACCCACACCTACACCTGTATGGAAAGAAGTAGATCCACGCAACGCCTCTCTTCCCTCAATTTTCATCTAATAAATGCTATGCTCCTCAGCCCCAATATTCTCTCCCTTGTCTTTCTACTTGTCTCTTCTTCTCTCTCTTATTTTCTTCTCCATCCTCACACCTCCTCTTTCATGGCTGCTCCTGATTCTCCCACCTCCATCTACGACTTCTCTGTCAAGGTTCTCTATTCTCTCTCCTTTACGAAGATCTACTACTCGTTCTGTATCTTGATTGTTTATGCTTTGATGCGCACAGGACATTCGTGGAAATGACGTCAGTTTAAGTGAATACAGCGGCAAGGTTCTCTTGATTGTCAATGTTGCCTCCAAATGGTATATATATACTCTTCTTTGTCCTTGATTGATTTACAACATTGACATGACATGCTCTGTCTTTTGGATTTCCACTCCACATATACCTATTAGCACTAATCTAGGTCAACTATAAGCTATGAAAGATTGAATGCAGATACCAAACTAATATTGATTGATAAAAGAAGTATCTGAATCTAAATTTCTATTATATGGACTTTGTTAGTTTGGTTGTTGTTCTTATCTATGTTCTTTTTATCATTTTGCAGTGGTTTGACACAATCAAATTACAAGGAATTGAATGTCTTGTATGAAAAATATAAGAGCCAAGGTTGATCGATCAACATTTATTAGTTTCTGAGTTTTGTAATTTGTTCTAGGGTGGAAATGTTTAACGGATTAGTCATGTTAATGCAGATTTTGAAATCCTCGCATTTCCTTGCAACCAGTTTGCAGGACAAGAGCCAGGAAGCAATGAGGAGATACAAGATGTCGTATGCACAAGGTTCAAAGCTGAATTTCCAATTTTTGATAAGGTATATCTATTTAGTTAAGACATACTTGCATCTGATTTAGTTTGGTACAAATTGAGATTGTATATGAGTTTTGAAACCTCATATTGGTAAAATAAGGTGTTGTATAGCCTAGTAGGCGTACTTTTTCTCATGGTCTAGAGCATTCACACTCAACTATAGCTCTTGGTTAGGGTAATGTCCATAACTACATATCAGATGTTTTGTGAATTTCACAGGACACATGATTTCATTTGGTTATTAGTAATGCTTTTACTATCAAAGTCTGGTTCATTACAAGTCTAGTAGTGCAACTGTTGCATCATGCCGTTATCAAGAGAGAGATTCTACCTCATAGATATGGGCATTTGGAATAGGCTTAACTTATGGAAATAATGTTTGGATGGAAGAAGAAAATGAATAATTTGTCTACTGTACAGGTCGAAGTAAATGGAAAGAATGCCACACCCCTTTATGCCTTCCTGAAATCACAAAAAGGAGGATACTTTGGAGATGCAATCAAGTGGAACTTCACAAAGTTTCTGGTTGACAAACAAGGGAAGGTTGTGGAGAGATATGCTCCTACAACATCTCCTCTTAAGATCGAGGTTTGCGTCTCTCCAACACTGCTTGATTCTTTCAACTATTGAACTCAGCTGAATCTGTTATTATTCCCTTTCTTCTTGCAGAAAGACATACAGAATCTCTTGACTTCTCCATCATCTTGAGCTCATTAGTCAGTGCTGAAAGTGATCTCTGTGCAACATGCATCCCAATGCTTGTCTACTATTGTTTCTATATACATATACGTTTTGATAAAGTCTATTTGTTTTATTGTCATTTGTATATCATGAACTGGTAATGGCATGGTTTGCGGTGCCTAATTAACAGTCAAATAAATAAGGCAGCCTTTGTATATTCACCCTGCAGAGATGTTCTTTTCTTATGGGACTATGCGTTGGGCTTTGAGGCTTTGGCTCTATGTGCTTCATGAAACTGCTCAGCAAAAGCTTGGGCTGCTCAGTATGTCTTTTGGCCCATTGGGCTTTTTTCAACTGTTCTGAACCATTACACTTTCCATTTTCGCTTATCAATTATTTCAGCAACTTTAAACAACTTACATTAATATATTCCATTTTTTATCTTTTAACCAGAACAGCAACCTCAAATAAGATTGCACATCAGCTAATTTCCTCCAAAAAAGCTTTTCAAAATTAAAACATATATGACCAATTTGTATGGAAAATCAATAATATAGCATTACACGACAATGAAAAGCATTAGTGGTTCACGTATGACTTTTCAAGATAAGGTATGATGACATTGACAGATAATCTAGTTTGGCATATCTATAACCAATGTTGCTTATCATACTATTGGCCAAATTGCCATAAATTCTCCTTTTGGATACGCAATAAGTTGGCAAATTTTACAAGTCTCCTTGTTAAGAAATTTCATACCCAATTCCTTAATATGAAAGAAAGCTGTCTTCAGTTGCCAAACTGTTCTAGAACAGCTTATGATGTCCATCTATTCTGTGTAACAGTATTTCACATTAAATGCTCTTTAGTAAGAGAAACAGAACAGCACAGAAACTACTGGAATGCTCTGCTGTTACTGTAAAGCTCCTGACATTTAGTAATGGAAACATGTGTGTGACTAAAACATGTTAGAGAACACATTATTGAATCTAACGTACAATGTTGTCATATGTTCATGTTGAAACCCAGATTCATAACATGTAAGATCCCAACAAAAGGAGTTGAAATTAGTGGATATAAGGGGATTGGAAAACTTAGCAGCATTTCTCCATTTCAGTTGGATCAGTTCTCTCCCATTGATTCACACTCTTCTCTGCCATCTGGGTATTCATCCATTCTATAGATGGACAAACACCAAAGTTAGTTTCAATCAATCACACACACATTGGTTAACTTTAACACAAACAACAACAACAACAGAACCCAATTAGATTAGATTAGATTAGTTACCTCAGCTAGATGGTGAAAAGCTCTAATAAAAGGAGACTCTCACCACTGCATATCAAAAAAACCAAATCCAGAAACATAATAAATCAATTATTATCTTTTATTTTCATTATTAAAAAGTGCTGGATACAAAAATCAAATCATATTAGCCTCAAGAGATTTAGACGATTAGATCCAGTTAATCTCACCCTCTTCATCTTCCTCTTCTCCTTGATCAAGGTCCATCTCCAGAAACAACAGAGCTGGAAATTTCATTCCAATTGACAAATCAATCAATCAGTAGAATCATCAGCTGCACAATTTAACAGTGCAGGCCACAGCTTGTGCCCAAAATTTCAGCCTGGCTTTGACATCCTCTGGATGGTCCCCTGTTAAAAAAAAAAAAAAGCAAATCAATTAATTTCAACACATAATTTGGTAGGGTGATTATGAAGAATAGATCTGAAAAAGATCAAAACCTGGACTGGAGATCTTCCAATTAGCAACAGGAGGAGGGTTGGGATCAGCAGCAGGGACGGGAGTGGTGGGTTGTTGTTCATCAATGAACTTCTGGGTCATGGAGTAGCAAAGCTCAAGAGCAGGTAATGTGTTGCAGAGCTCAGGAATCTCATCATAACTGAATCCAAAGCCTAGATCCAAACACCCTTTAAGCTCGTCAAGATCATCATCTGTCAAGCTTTTAGTCCTGTTCAAGTCATCTTCCGAATCCGTCTCAAACAGAACTTGCTTCTTCTTGCTGTTGGTGTTTGGGAAGGAGGAGTAGGGAGTTTCGCCTGTGAATGTTTTCAGTTTGGAGAATTGTTGATCCAAATCATCGATTTGGTGATCTGATAAACTGTTGGTTTGAGGCACGACCCATGTTTCCATGTTTTTTTTATTTTCGTCGAGAGAAGGAAAGAAAGAAATGAATGTGTTTTGGGAGTGAGCTAAAGTTGGTTATAAAGGCACAACTAATAATGGAGAGGAGGCTATTATCTACAGCCAATCATTATTTTACAGCATGGACACGACACTGGTCTATGCCAAGACTTCTGTTTCCCACTTATTCATTTTGGTATAATAAATAAGGGTAAATTACAAAAAACCCCCACTTTTTAAAACTTTTTGCATTAACCCACTGGTTTCAAACGTTACTTACAAAAAATCCATTTCCGGTTTTGGAACAGTACTTTTCAATAGAAAAAAGGTTTAAAACCAGTGGGTAAATGCAAAAAGTTTGCATGATCTGGGTTTTTTGTAACGAACGTTTGAAACCGGTGGACTAATGCAAAAAGTTTGAAAAAGTTGGGGTTTTTTATAATTAACCCTAATAAATAAACTATCCTGCTGAAGACGTGAATATCATAGTATCCGTATTAGTAGTATGAGTTTATCTAAATATTATGAATTGATGGTTAAAGGAAGTCCAGTCACTAGTAAAATAGGAAAGTAATATAAATTTTAAATTAAAATTAATATTAGTATTATTTATAAAGGATTACTTTTTAAGCATTCTAATTTTTGAAATTTTTTATTTGTGAAATCTCTGAACCGGTTTCATTTCTAAACCCCCGGTACATCAATTATATTTGTTAGTTTAGTATTAAATGGGAAAATTTTTTTAATTAAAGTTTAAACTCTTCAACTTGAACTTTATACATCTCATGCAATAATTGCCTTAAAACACCTACTCTGATTTCCGGATTCTTCTTGATTAAGGTTTCAAATTTTTTGCATATCCAAGATGCCTTAACTTTCTTGGATTTGGACGACTTATGACATCTATGATGTCCTTCAAACTTCCTTATAATTATTGTTTTCTCACCCTGGCTGTTAAATGCGTGAATAACCCACTTACATCTCTTGGCTGCACATCTTCATAGAATTTTGTTTGGCTCATTCTTACATCTGTTAAATGTAATACCAGTTTGAATTGTATAGTCCACCAGTGCTTGCCTCAGTGTATAGACTGTATTATGTGTCTGTCCCTTGAAGAATATAATCTCTCCATCAATATGAACATAAAATGTTATGTTTGATTCAATCTTGTCAAACTCACCAATAAAGTCATTATTTTCATTGTCTTGTATTGGTAACTCACTGTCATCGCCACTTTCATAATCCTTAAAGACATTGTTATAATTATCTGCATCCACCATTCCATCATTGTCATCATCATTACACTTATTACCCATATTTGCCTCATCAACTCTATTGGTCCTCCAAGACTATCACTGGCATTTTGTATGATATTCCGAGCCTAATCCTTCTTATGACTCAACACCTGTTTGATTTCCTCTATCAGTTCTACTTCCGGTAGCAAGATTAGAAACAGAATTATCCTTCTCTGAGTGTGTTGGTAAAGGGATAGTGGCAGCTACATCATGCAAACTATCAGTTCTTTCACAATTGTGTCAATATGTTTCCAAAAAGCATCTGCCATCTAAGAATCTTCTCTATAGTCGTCACTTGCATCATAGTCAGAAGTGTAGTCATTGCCACTATCTCGATCAGGCTGCCAATTGTTAACATCTTCATCATTTAAAACCATTTCTACAGTTGCAAGTTCTAGTTCAAGATCAGCTTCTGCTTGGAGATGGTCAAGTTATGTGATCATACCCTTCTTAAATTTAGGGCTACCTGATCTATGTTGCCATGTGCCTGCATTATCTGGATAGTTAGGCATGTCTTCAACACGTGTAACTACGAATACCATTCGCCTTAACAAAGCTTTCTCAAATACTTCTAATGCCACCAGAAACTCTCTATCAGTCGTCAATCGTAACATGCTTCTAATGGGTTCTCCAAGTACAGAGCATATTGCTCTGGAATTTCCAGCAGACTTTCTGATAGCAACCCTTACTGTTGTAGTGCTCCAACAAGCACGACTAAGGACATAGTGTCCCTATCTAAGCGACCCAACTCCAGTTCCACATGGCTAACTCTAGTGTACTGGATTCCATAATACTTCATAAATTTGCCTAAACTGTACTATATACATAAACTATAATAAGTATAAGTAGGAACAGACACACACAAACTCTATACTGGATTCCATAATACTTCGTAAATATAAAATCTGCATATAACATTGACTAATAACATATGATTAGGCCATCATTATATTATATGTCACAATCTGTATAAATAATAAACATGCCTAAATAACACGAATGTATTTAGATCATGACCTAATGTTAGACCATGATGTTTATTTAAAATTTCAAATATAACCTGAAATCGAACTTCACAAAAAGGAAAAAAAACAATGATCTCCACCCACTAACTTAGAAATATTTCTTGGCCCACAAGCACCTAGTCTATAAGAAAACCCCACGTAAAGTAATAAACAATAAGTTGACGTAATAGTTTTACAAGAAAGAAAAATATATAATGTAGGACATTGTAGACCATACTAAAGGCACAGAAGCACTCTGCAACATACCCAGACAATATAATAATAGCCAAAGTTAATAAATTCTAAAATAAACAGACAACAACACTGCAAATATTAAAAGCACTTGATATTCATGCCAAAAGCAGTAGAATAAAGACAAAATAAGCATAAAAAAATCACCTAAAACTGATATCTTGCAAGTCCTAAACATAACTCAAATAAAATCAAAATAAAAGACATACCATTAATTTATCAATAAGACACCTTAAAATGTACTTATTTAGATCTGGTGGAAGAAGAGGTTTTCAGCTTTTGAAAAAATAAAGAAAAGTTAACACACAAATAAATCGATGGATTAGAAAATTCCAAAAAAACACACGTCCATGGAAACATGCAACAAACTCAAACCTAAAGAAACATAGTCTAAAATCGTCATAAACAGAACAAAAAGTACAATAGCAACAACAACATGACCTATTCATATACATATTAACAACAGAAACAATCATCAATGCAATAATACCCTAAACACTAAAACAACATAACAATCATATACTCATTACAACCTTATACTCTAAAACATCGTAACAAAAACAATAATATACACAACAATACTAAAAACTGAACTAACAAAAACAACTATCGACATAATACCTACCCCAAACACTAAAACATACAAGCAGAAACAATAGTAAAGATATTATTGCATAAGAGAGAGCACAACTAAATACAGTGTATCATGTTGTCGTTTGACCAGGAAAAAAAAACAACAACAACAACCAAAGAAAAAAAATAAACAAATAAAAAAAAACAATGTTCTGATTACCTAACCCCAAAACAACTCGTAATTAGATGATGAACTTCCACCACTAAACGCGAAGACACCTGATGAGCTCACATTGTCGACAGAGATGTGATGTCGAAACTAAGATTGACCCATTCGTTCTCTCACTACAAATATGGATTTGTCGTAGGAGCTTAGTGAACACAAATGACTCATTTGCGTGACTTGATTTCTGGAACATGTCAGCACCGATTGTGGCTCACTAGATTTCTTTAGTCGGCAGTCGTACGATTTCAAATGACAACCTCGCTCTTTCTCTCTCTTCGATTAGGTATTTGGCGCGATAAGATTATGGGAGAGAGTGAGAGGTTGCATGTGTCAGGTAAGGGTACGCAAAAAAATCAAACCTAAAAACCCGGATAGACCTGACCTTGATCCGACCTCGACCCGAAAAAATAATCAGGTTCGGTCCGGTCCAGAAAAATCAAGGGTTTCGGGTTTTAGATTTTTTCGGGTCATCATTTTCAACCTATTAACAAAGGAAACCTGAAACTCGGACCAACCTGACCTTGACCCACATTGACCCGACCTTGACCCCAAAAATAATCGGGTTCGGTCCGGCCCAAAAAATTTAAGGATTTCGGATTTGGATTTTTTCGGGTCGGTCCGGGTTTGACCCGAACCCGACCCATGCACACCCCTAGTGTCAGGAGTGCTTCTGTCTTTTTGCATCATCAAATCACACATGGCAATCTTAGATTAAAATTTGAATTTTAAATTACAAAGCTTCTCGGATATGCTTTGTCAAATTTCTCGTTTAGTCCTTGTCTTTAAAAAAAATTCAAAACAACCCCTTGGTTAATTACAAAAAAGACTCTTCATCTAATGTCAAACTAACATATACTATTCATATATGGTTTTAGAAATGGGGGTAGTTTAGAATAGGTTGGCAAAACCAGGTATCAAAAGTAAAAAGTTTCAAAAACTAAGGTGTTTTTGGAAATAACCCTATTTATAAATATATAAAAATTTATAGATTGATTTTTTAATAAAATTTTGATTCAATTAAAAATATTTATAACTAGTAGAGTGGGAGTTTAATGTTAATGGAAATTATAATAAATAAAAAATTAAAAATAAATGAATAAATAAGAATGATGAGTGATTAATAGTTTTATTTTTTAATGGGAAAATTTTTATTTTAGGCCATAAAAAGTTTAAGTACACAATTATAAGCATGTTTTGAAAAGTTTGCAAAACTAAACTTTAGATTTCACTCCATAGGCCATTTCACAGACTGTGACCGTAGTTCCTAAAATGTGACCATAGTTCATAGAATATGTGAATTGTAAAAATTCAGGGATATTTTGGGAAACTCGGCCTATGGAGTGAAAATCAAACTTTTAAAATTTTATTTTTGTATATTTTTAAAAATAGGCCTAATTGTATTTTGAACTTTAAAAAACTCATTTAAAAGAATTTTTATTTTTTTTTAAATTTTAATAGTTTAAAATAGAATAAACAACCATAGTTACTCGTAATTAAATTTAATTCGTAGAATCAATTAACCTAAAATTATATTATCAATGGTCTTTAATTATTTAAAATCAATTTTAAATAATCCTAATAAAATGTGTATAGGAGAGTCATTATTGATATCCCGCTTATTTCTAGGCAAATTTGAATAAATTGATTTGTTATTTTAATAGGTGAGGTTTGAATAAGACCAAATTTGTGTATTATATTGATCTTAAGATGATTAGACCGAACTTGATGACACCTGAATTAATGAGGTATATTGGAAACGCTTGTGGAAGTTTATATCACTTCTAAATTTCAAGATTTTCTAACGAGCGTCCTGTAATGTGTTGACTATAAGTGTGAATTTGGCCGAAAGGTATTCAAACATCTTTAGAATGTTTATGTTGTCACAACATATACGGTCACAATACATAATTATATATCAATACATATTCATTTAATATAATACATATTGATATCATATATTACAAACACATTCGAACGCTATTTTATAGATACTCAAATACTTTCATAATTATAAATATAATTTACTATTCATCAAATTAAGTCGGGCAACCAAGATCAGAGTCCAAATATATGTCACACAAGTAATATCCAAATTCTAGAAACAATTTGAAAGAGTCGAATAAAAGTCAGCATAAAAAGTCAATTTAGTTGATTCAATCCATTTTTGTCAGTGTGGAAGTCGATATTCAAACGTTTCAAAACAGGGCAATTTGATCTTTATTAACTTATGAAACTTGGTAATGACTGAAAATAAATTATTTCATAATGTTAAAATACATTCAAAGTTTTTAGAATTTGTCATTGATAGGGCCTGTCACATGTACCAACCAGCAACATGTGGAATTGTCATTAATTCATGGAGCACATGTCATAGTAGAAATTGAGCTTCTTAACAAAATTCAAAAGTTTGGAGATCAGAGGTCTACAACTAGAGGATGATCCTCTTATTATAGGAAGAAATATAGCTATTAAAGTAAATTTCTATAGCCTATGACTGTGGCATGTGACTATAGGATGATCCATTATTGTAATGCCATATCGAGAGAAATATTATTTTTTGCAATACTACTAGAGCGTTGTTTAAATTTCTACCACTAGAGGGCTATAGGGCTCTTACTACAAGAGCCCCACAAATTTTTTATTATATTTTTTAATTTTCACTACTCATCAATTATCTTTCCAAATCATTTGTCTCCAAATTTTGGCACTAAAATGGTTTCGAAGAGATGACAATTTACTCATCACCAAGACTCAGTTATTAGTTTCAAAGTTCTTTTACTTATTTATTGAACATTTTGACATCCAATAATTGGTTTCCAAAATATAAGTACCAAAAACAACATTTCTCATCACCAAGACTTAGTTATTAGTTTCAAAGTTCTTTTACTTATTATATCGAACAATTCAACATCCAATAATTGGTTTCCAACATATAAGTACTAAAAACATTTATTATCATTCAACACCTATGCGTATAAATAGCAACCAAAATGCATTCTCGATAATAATGTCATTTGGTTACTAAATCATTCAATTTAAATAACCTAATTCATTAATTTCATGTCACAATTTGCAAACACATCATTTTAAGTTGATTACCCCTTAAATTAATCTTTATAGAAAAAATGAGATATGGTTGGATTGAAATCCCAATAGATTAAGTCAAATTAGCACAAAATGGGTCGATCATCCAAATTTGAACCATAGTTCAAGCAGATGGATCCAGTATCCTTAAGATGGACCAAATTCTAACTTCGGGTAAGAGTCTTTGTATGTGAAGTCATTGGTTCTAGTAGTGAGATTTTTATCTCTACTTGAAAATTATGTCAATGGCAACTGAGTTAAACTACTATGAAATGAGTTCATGTCGAAGTATACTTCTAAGATATTCCAAGGACATGCCTCTATATTAACTATATACTAATTAAGTAAGAAGTAAAATTGATTACGATTCAATTATTAATTTATTTGATCTAATCAAATCTTATTTTACGTACAAAAAATATTCTGAAATTTAAAAATTGAAGCTTCTCACGAACATGTAAATTATTTGGTTTAAACTTATCACTGAAAATAGGGCTAGCGCTTTTTTTCTAGTGGAAAACTTTAAGGCTTAACAAGCAATCCTATATAAATTCAGAGGTAGTAATATTCAAATCTCTGTATATATAAATGATTGTAAGTGCAAGCTAGATGAGCCCAAATTCATATGAACTCAAATTTAACATGTTTAACAAAATATTGGATTTGGGATCTATTTGAGATTCAACAAATGTTTGATAACTACATTTGAATTTAGACTCATAAATTAAAATAATTAAATTCGTATTGAGTTTAAATGTAACTCATATAAATGTAGAAAATAAAATAAAGCGATAATTTTCACTTTTGGGCAAATCCAAAATCAAAATCTTTGTTTTAGCCCAACATCAGAAATCTTTCAAAAGTAAACAATTATAAATATTTTTTGCAACAAATGAACCAAGTTTATTATATTATCCTTGCTATTGAAAAATAAAATAAAAATAAAATTCAAAAAATAGAAAAATCAAAATAAATCAAAATTCCTAATCGACGACCCCTATGTTAATCGTTTGAATCCAAAACCATATTTCCTCCCTTGTCACATTCAACGTTCACTACTTCGACATCTGGTCTCTCCTCCTCTCCACTCTCTACTTCTCCGGTGGAGACCTCATCTTCAACTTTCGTACAACAGCCCAATTCCGCAAACTTCCTCTCTAATTCCGCCAGAAGATAAATTTGTTAATAGTAAAAAATAATCCCTAATTGTATTGGAACCCTAACTTTTACAATCCTAATTCACCACGTTCTTGAAACACCAAATTCAACCTTACTTGCCCCTTAACAATTCATAAGCATGTCGGCACGTGTCTCTCCAATATATTTCTGAAAATTCATCTTCCACAACAACTCAAAGGTATGTTTTAAAAGTTTTTTCATTCTAGAGCATGGTAGTGTTAATATTATGGTGTAGGGGTGTAAGGGTCTTGAATATATGATTTTAGAGTTCATGGTAACGTCAATATGGATATTGGATACTGTTTCGAGTAAATTGTATGATATAGGAATACAATTTTACGAGTTAGGGTTGCAATTTCCGATTGTTAGTTTTTCAGCCATTTTCTGGTTTTCATACCTGAAAACTGACACGAATTATACCATTTTCCGGTATCCATATATGAAAATGGTGTATTGATACCGTGACACATGCTAGGAAATAATTTTTTTGGTTTCCAGACAATTAAAACCGGGACAGAGGTGATTTTTTTGCCTATTTTTCGGTACCCATACTAGGATACAAAAATAATTATTTTTGTTAGTCATTTCCAGTGTTGAAAACCGAGACAGAGACTATTAGACGCCCTATTTCTAGCCTTCATGAAAGGGAAGACATTTACTATACTCCATATTGGGAAATAGGGGCTTAACTCGCCTGTTTCCCTTCCATTATACGTGGAAATAGACCTGCATTTTTTGTCAGTGATTTTCTGGTATCAACACCGGAAAATAGGCCAAAAGTGCTCCTATTTTTGGGTGTCCATACTAAAAAACTACTTTGATGCATTTTTTTTTTCTTCGTTTAAATAATTTGTTTTTTTTTTCAGAAATGGGTTTGAAAAAGACACTAGTATACTTCAAGTTCGTTGTGGAGAGTGTAAAGAGTTAGGCATACCATTCGCACGTGCCCAAACAAACATATCGAAGTTCCAGATTTAGATGAATCACCATGGAATGAAGATTTGACACAAGCAGCGAACCTACCAGTTGAAAGCTCCTTCGAGGATATACCATTCCATTCGGAAGACAACTCACCCCAGTCTCCTTTACTTTAGATATATAACTTTTGTTATGAGTTTGTTTGAGCATCGTTTATCAAATGTTTTTTGTCGAATATGGTTTGGTTGTTAAATTTGGTTGGTTGTAAGTACGATTTTGAATGTAGAAATTTATTTCGAAAAAATGAAATTGTAATGAAACAGGTTGTTTCCCTCTTTAACATATGGAATCTAAACATTTTTGTACTATTTCCCAGTATTCACATCGTGAAATTGACTGACCAGCAATAATTTTAAGGTGCGAAAATATAAAAATATGATGATATTTGGTTTGATTTTGTACTATTTCCCAGTATTCACATCGTGAAATTGACTGACCAGCAATAATTTTAAGGTACGAAAATATAAAAACATGATGACATTTAGTTTGATTCCCGATATTGATACCGAGACATGGATAGGCAAGGTTCTCAATTATTTCCCGGTTCCAAGGGCTAATCTGACATACATTTTCCGGTCTTGAGGGAGGGAAATGACCTGAGATTTTACCAAATTATTTCGTGATTCGATATCATAAAAACTTAATATTTTTTGGCACGTGTCCCGTATTCATTTTCTGGTGTCGGCACCGGTATAGGGGTCCCAGTTTCCAATATGTCCAGCTATGGGATTTAGGAAACTAATAGAGTAGTTTCCATATTTCGGGGCTGGGACATAACTTAGTTGGGGCATTGTTTCCTGGTGTGTAGACCCGAAAACTTCAAATTTACACATTTTATTGCATCATCTTCAACTCCAAATATCTTAAATACTTATTAATAACACTTGAATAATTTATTGGTTGTCTCCTTTAACCCCATCAAGTTATGACACAACAGGATGAATTGGTTTATGAATATAATAGGTTTAAAGTGGGTTTTAGTTATCTTTTAATGGCTAAAAGTTTATGATTATCCATGCTCACACTTAGTGGAACTCAAATCGATAAAATTTTCATAATTGAAAAGGTCGAAAAATATAATGTTTTATATGGCCTAAGTAAGAGTACATTGTCCATCATATATAACTCTTGCATTCCAAGTGGAGTAAATATATAAACTTCTAATCCTAATAACTTGTGTTTGATTCCTTTATTGTTTCCACAGGGTTTTATGGTTGTTTTAGGAACAAATTATGAAATAACTATTTCCATGTATAAGAGCCAGAAAACGGGTCCCGTTTTCCACCATTTCCAACTATGTGAGTTAGGAAACTAATGGTGTAATTTTGGTTAGTTTCCGGTATGAACCCCTAGACATTTCAAATTTCCACATTTTATTGCATCATCTTCAAATCCAAACATCTTAAAACACTTATTAATAGCACTTGGATGATTTACCGGTTGCCTCCTTCAACCCCTTCAAGTTATGACATACTAGGATGGATTGGTTTATGAATGTAATAGGTTTAAAGTGGGTTTTAAGTATCTTCTAATGGCTAAAAGTGGATGATTATCCATGCTTACAATAAAGGAATCAAACACAAGTTATTGAGAATTAGGTGTTTAGATCTTTCCTCCACTTGGCATGTAAGAATTATACATGATGGACAATGTACTCCTACGTAGGCCATGCGAAACATCATGTTTTCAACTATTTCAATTATGAAATTTTTTTATACATTTAAGTTCCACTATTTTTAAATAGGAATAATCATCCACTTTAAGTTGTTAGAAGGTACCTAAAATCCACTTTAAACCAATTATATTGATATATTAATCCATCCTTGAGTGCTACAACAGGATGGGGTTTAGGGAAGCGACCAACAATAATCTTTATACTATTACTAGGCGAGAAAAGTTTATTGGAGTTGAAAAAGACTCTATTCAATAGGGAAAATCGAAGTTTCCAGGTGTTCATACCCAAATATGTCACAAACTGCACCATGTCCCGATCTCGAAGCCTGGAAATAAGGCCCTCGGTTTCCTAAATTTAACAGTGGGACATAGTTATAAATGGATCTAGTGTCCCGGTCCCAATACATGGAAACCGACATTTCATAAACTAGTTTCTAGATCCCAGTCAATTTCCTCCCTTTGCGGGAAATGATTGTAGTATTGGCTCATATCCCGGCCATAAAACATGAAAATCACTAGGATTTTTGACAAATCATTTCCCTGTATGAACACCAAAAATGGACCAAATATCAACATGTTTCTATGCACGTACTGGGAAATAATCACTGGCCAATCTGTTTCACTATATGGATACCGTGATACATGCAAAAAAAAAAATTCCAAGTTGTCACACCAGGAAATAATTTGGCAAAACCTCAGCCTATTTCCCTCCCTTAGGACCAAGAAATGGTTGTCCTATTAGACTCGACGAGTTAGCTTCCAGATGAAATGGTATATTCCCGGAGGAGTTTTCAACTGTGGGATTCGCTACTTATGTCAAATCTTTATTCTACGGTAATTCCTTGGAATACGGAACTTCGATATGTTTGTTTGGGCACGTACGAATGATCAAGGGCGAAGCTATATATATCTTGGGGTGTTCAATTGAACACCCAAAGATTTTCTTTTAAAAAAAATTATATATTAATTTTTAAATAATTTTATATTTATAAGTTTTAAAAATTAAATATATCCCACATTTCACAGATAAATATTTATGGATTTGAAAATTAAAAATAGACTCTTAAATTTGTTAACTTTTATTATTATTATATGCGATTATATTTTGAACACCCTAAAAATATTTTCTATTTTCACCACTGCGAATGATAATAAAGTTCTGCAACGAATTGGGAGAGTGAAGTATTGTTATCGAGAAGCACAACGACCATTTCTCTAACCTTATATTCGTCTTCAACCCAATTCGCCTTAAAGTAGACCAGTGTATTTTTCAAACTCATTTCTGAAGGAAGAAAACATGAATTATTTAAAGGCAGTAAAAAGTAATGCATCAAAGTAGTTTCTCGGTATGGACACCCAGAAATAGGAGCTCATTTGGCCTATTTTCTGG
Source organism: Cardiospermum halicacabum (assembly GCA_031304145.1). NCBI lineage: Eukaryota > Viridiplantae > Streptophyta > Magnoliopsida > Sapindales > Sapindaceae > Cardiospermum > Cardiospermum halicacabum. Next base: position 8,246,267 of record JARJHC010000107.1, on the reverse strand, counting down.
TGTCGATACCAGAAAATCACTGACAAAAAATGCAGGTTTGTTTTCATGCATGGACACCGAAAGATAGTATAATTTCGAAAGATTTCCAAATATGGAATTTAGAAAATCGTTGGAAAACGTAAAATCGAGAATTTCAAACCTAACTCATAAAATTTAGTCTTATACCATACAATTGACTTCAAATACTATCCAATATCCCACCATTTATTTTATTAATGTTTGAATTTTAATATATATTTCTTTTCAATAAATAATTTCCATGGTTAGATTTGGTCTTAAAGTGTTCCCCATCATAAATTATAATTAATATTTATGGTAGACTTCCCACCATCATTATATATGTGGTGGTTGGAAAACACATCTAATCCAAGTTAGGGGTTGAAAAACTCAAATTTCATACTATATGAATAAGTTAAGTTCTGTATGTGGATGGACATGAATATGACGTAGCAGGCAGATGGAAGTAGATAGACAGACAGCTGTCAAAAGATGATGAAGACAGTGACACACACGTGGCGGGACCCACCACGTGTGGGTTTCATTTGATCATATTATTGTTAGTTTTGTCTGTCTGTACCTTTCAATTTTAAAGCTCAAAAATGTGTGAATACGACAATCACTTTTCTGCTCGCTTTTTCGACTAACTCATTGCCCACATTTATCTACTGCAATGCAAAATTCGACTCAACTTTCTTATAAATGTCCATCTCTTTAATACACATGGTAAAGTAATGTCTCTTTTAATACTTCATTATTCTTCATGTTTATGTATTGACTGTTTGATTGAATTATGTTACTTAGTTATTTGATAATATACAAAATTAAATTAAATTAAATCTGTCTCAATCGAATAGTGATAGAGATGGATTACCATCTTAAAATTAATTATTTAATAATTAAAAATAACTCCAAACATAATCATATACTAGTAGTGACTATCCATCGACTTATCCAATCGTCTCGGAGATGTACATCCACCGTTGCTACAAATTTAAACCTTAAGGAATAGAGTCCTACCTTATTACAATACAATACCATCTATCTTCGTTCAAATATAAAAAGTTGGACCACTCAACTCAATATAAGATTGTTTGGTGATATCCTCAAAAGATACCTATTAAATTATTATTTTTCTTAAAAAGAGGTATCAAGATTGACAATAACAGAAAGCCCGAAGAGAATGTGAACATTTGGACAATCACTCACTTTGGAAGATTCTTTAAACAACTTCAATTTCTTCCAGAAATCCACCTTTTTCCAAGTGCATCTTCTTCTTAATAATTTCTTCCAGCATTAACACAAACAAAAGTCAGGTCTTCTCTGCCATTTCCTTCTCTCTCTATGGTATCATTCAACCTAAAATAAATGAATAAGCTTAAAATTTTTCAATGTAAATAAATCAAAGCAACAAGCTAATCAGTTTTACTGCTCAATATATATTTGACATGTCACCACAAACGACCGAAAACGATGCAATTTTCGAGAGATGGAAGACCCCAGTTAATCATCTAACCACATCTTAATACTTTTTGCTCCAAATAATTCTAATTGATGGTAAACAAACACTTCGAGCTCTTATTTATTCACATTTAAACGGTTCTGCAAGAATATATACTTATATACATACATATATATATATATATATATATATATATAGACAGAGAAATTAAAAAGATGACATAGCCCAGGAACTCAAACTATGATATAGATGATAAAGAAAAAAAAAACTCTCTTCAGCAGCTTTCAAAGGAACTATTACCAATTCTATCAAAGTGCACAAAAGACGGACAAAACACACCTTAGGATGAGGTTGAGTGGTTGTTTCCATGCTCGATGAGGCTTTCGGTATTACTGCTAGTTCCCCAGGCCCTCTCTTTCCAGATCTGTTCCACTTCCACGAATGTCAATCCTTTGGTCTCTGGGACGAAGATGATCACAAATATGAAAGCAAGCACAGCTATCCCAGCCAGAATCAAGAAAGTGGTGCCAGTACCCACAGCATCAGCAATTGAGAGGAAGGTTTGGGACACAATCAAGTTTGACACCCAGTTCACGGTGGCTGACATCCCTCCACATAGCCCTCGGTATTGCTGAGGGTATACCTCTGAGTTAACTGTCCACGGAACAGGCCCCATTCCAGGTGAGAAGAAGGCAATATATAAAGCTAATCCTACTACTGCAAGCACCCCATAGAAGTTATTAGAAGGATCATTTGATTGCCCATAGAATGCTCCAGCAAGGAGGATACAAGAAGCAACAACTCCAGATAGACTGGATAGTGCTAGTTTTCTCCGTCCGAAATGGTCAATACAGAATATTCCAACAATTGATCCAGCAGCATTTGTTGCGGCAACAGCAAGAGAAAGGAGCAGAGCTAGCTGGTTAGCATGGAAGCCTGCCATTTGGACTATAGTTGGACTGTAGTACATGACAGTATTAATACCAGTGAACTGCTGAAATGCCTGCATGGATCAAAGACGGGCTGTATTTAGAATATTTTACATAGCACTAAGGAACAAGTATCATAAAAGGGAAGGGAAGAGAAGCCACAGAAATGTCATCAGATTTACCGGACTCTCATCAAAACATGCATAAACTAAATAAATAAACAATTATAGAAATGAAGATACCCCAAGTAAAGTGGGATTGAAAGGGTCCAGTCTCAAGTTACAATTTGTTCAATAGAATGCAAAGAAGCATCCACATATGAAACTGTTCATCTTTTTCAAACAACCACAAACCCCATAAGAAATAATAGCAGTAAGCCCTTGCGGACAACATGACAGCAGATAAATACTGATCACAGCAGTACAACAACAAAAATTATGACAACATAAAATAGTCCAATATGCAAAAACTATGGGACAAACTAGAATTTCTCAATGAAGTATTCTCTAAATAATTCATACCTGAAGTCCAGCCCCTGCCAAGAAAGCAAGTCTAATTTCTTTTGATCTGAAAACATCCCAGACGCTAACTGTATTCTTTTTCTGGCGTTCTTCCTCTTCAGCAGCAGCAAGGTGATCAATTTCATCTTCTAACCGAGCAAGATCATAAATTCTTGCAAGCACTTGAACAGCCTTATTCTTGTCACTCTGCAAAAATAGTTTATTGACAATGTTCAAGTTGCCGAGGAATCATAAGAGATTGTCCTAACATGCCACATCCCAAAAATGATCTATTTTGGTCACTATGAGTTTGTTGTGTCATTAACTAAACAGTTACACCATAGGATTGTAGATGACAGAATCCTTTCCAAAACAAATATCACCACCATACCTTCATATATAGCCATCGGGGAGACTCAGGCATAAACAACATAAAGACAAACTGAACAACAGCTGGCACACCTGATACCCCAAGCATCCATCTCCATGTTCCCGGTACCTATACAACAAACATATACAAGGCATATTAGAACCTCCCATATGATACTGAAGAAGGGTAACTAATAACGACCTAAAAACAACTTATATCCAAATTTAAGACAACAGAAAAAGTCTGTAAAATTAATTAATGGTTCTGACTAAATCAAGTATGTTGAGAATGGAAAAAGGGAATCTTTTAATATAATGCGTATATTGCTGATGCATGAAAATGCATCTACATGACTTCAATTTGACAATCTGGTAATATGAACTGGCATTACATCAACGAAAAACTTTGAAAAGATGAAGAATATTAAAGGATCGCAAAACATCATTTTCCAAATTTCAAGTAATGAATGAGGTAAAAAAATCATGTCATTTAACCAGTAAAAACTTAGACAGGATAATTTTTCATGCATACACATGTCGGTATAAATGCAGATGAAAAAGCAAGCAAGAAATATCTAACCTCTGTAAAAGCAAGATTAACGAGATAAGAAAGAAACTGCCCGCCAGTAATCATAAGCACATTTGTGCCCACTAGTCCACCCCTTACTTCTGACGGAGATGCTTCAGCAATATATACAGGAGCAGTCATAGATGCTATACCAACTCCCACACCAACTAAAAGTCGACCCAAAATAAGAACATATGGATCTGGGGCAGCAGCCATGACAATTGCCCCTGCCGTAAAAATAACATCAGCAAGGAGAGTAGCTTTCTTCCGTCCATAGGCATCATTAATCCAACCACCTGATGCAGCTCCAATCATAGCACCAACTAATGCCATGCTCACAATGGTTTCCTGAAAGTACAAAAGGTTTGAGAAGCAGAAGCAACAAGCAACTACAATACTAAGTAAGTAATGAAAGAAAAGCTGCAGTGTAAATCAGATTCCCCTTATTCAACAAAAGTTCATGCAACCTAAAACACACCGTTCTCAATAAAATACCCCCAAGTTTTTTTCTCGCCAACCCAGTACCAACCAAATCAGCATTCTCACTTAAGCAATCAGGCGCAGGATATCCCAGTTGTCAAGTCAAATTCATCAAGTTTGGGTCGCAGCGCAATGATTACAATATTTAATAATATTAAATACCCTTCCAGCCCAACAAGTCTAAAAATATGGTTATTCCAATCACAAGCATTGCTCTAACAATGGGAAGAAGAAAAAAAAAAAAAAACAAAACAAAACCAAATGAAACCTGCATGCATCTGAAAACCAGAATGTGATAAAAACATATACCAGCCAAAAAAAAATAAGACTAACAGGGTTCAATAAATTGCTTACCTGTAAGACACTACTATTCCTCACAGCCTCAAAATCATCTTTTATATACAATAGAGCTCCAGATATGACACCTGCATGTACATTTCTATATGAATAAATAAATCATCACTTAAACAGATAAACCCAACAACAGAAGAAAAGAAAAGGAGGAAAAAGAAAGGACAAAAACCATTCTAAACGCTTACATGAACCAATAAATTTTTTATTTTAAAACAAAAGCACAGATGAACCACAAGCCATTTCAAGTCTATCGCATCCCATAGATCTCTACTCACTCACAGAAAAATTACTCAAGGTTATATGTAAGTAATCTGTACAACTTAAAATACAGAACAAGCTCATATCATATCCTTACCCACATGTAGACTTTATATTTACTCAGTTGAACAAGTTGTTTGTCAAAATAGTTGTTTCTCAGCCATTCAATTTACTCAGTAGAATTACAAAATTGATAAGCCACCACAATTTCCATTCAACAACATCAGTAATCATCAGTATAAAGCGACAGCCAGCTTTTCCAGATCAGTACAATGAAAACATCCAATTAAAAACAATAGTAGGAAAATAATAGAAGCATACAGTTGAAAAAATCTACTTCAAGAACATAGGAAACATGAAGCGCACAAGGTAAATTCCTACCAAAAAAAAAATTACAAACAAGAACAAGAAACTACAACAGTGAAGAAACAAAGAGCTCCGGTGAAAAATAAAAATAATAAATAAGAACTTTCAAAATCAGCGAGCAGAGCTTGCGGGGAAAAAATAAACAAAAATAAATCAATTAATCCAAACAAACATAATTGAAATTTATCAGTAGACTTATCAAGTTATTACCTAGGTGGCTTGATCAAATTTTTAATTAAAAAAATAAAAATAAAAATAAAGAAGAAGATAGATACCAGTGTCGTAACCGAAGAGCAGGCCACCAATGCCAGCAATCACAGTCAATGCGAGCACATAATGATTGCTGAAGTAGGACATCCTCCGGTCGGGGAACATATCAAGGTAGCCGGAGCTTCCCGGCACAGATTCCAACGTCATCTTCTCCACCTTCTATTACTCAATCCGATACTTCTAATACACTCTCTAAGGATCAGCCAAGGCGCGATAACGATAAGTGCGACGGTAATTGAAGCGAACAATCAAATTCATATACCTAATTCCGAAGTACCAGCTTACACAGCCGAAAGAAAAATTTGCTATTAATAGAGGATTTTCACCAACCAAACACTAGTTGTCTGCATCAGTTGAACTTGATCTTTGTTTTAGAAGTAGTTGATCAACAACATTTTCCCGGGAAAATGAGGGTTGTTTGTTTCCCGAGAAACCCGTGAAATAAAAGCTCTGGGCAGAAGAAGAAGTTGAAGAGCGAAAGTGATTGTGGGTGACGCTGAGTTGGAAATTTAAGGAAAATTTTGAGACGTTAAGTTAAAAAAGGGAGAAAATGCAGACAATGTGTAGCTGTACGTGACAGACCAATAGGATTGTTACAATTGTAAGAGATGTGATACAGGCGTATCATATTTGATTTCTTTCGTTTTCGTTCAGCTCTCACGTTGGCTTGGCTTAGGAAGAATTTTACCACGTGTCGTCACGGCGTGCGATCTCTACTTGAGGGCTCTAGAGACACGAGAGTCCGTACTTTCTCAAGTGACGGGATATAGTATACAATTGAACGTAGAATGATTCTCATATGTTCCATCTAAATTGGTTAATGATTCATTAAATTAATATCCTTAATTACTTAGACAGTGGTAGATTCAGAAAATGCAATCGGTTTAGCATACCATATATAATACTTACATTTTACAATTTTAAACATGTTATAAATTCAGAATAAAAAGGATAAGAAAATAATAATTATGTAAATAAATTGAAATAAATTAGAAATTAATATAAAATCTGGTAGATAGTAGCTTTCCAGATAAGTTAAACAAAGTTAAATTTACTACTATATCAAAGTGGAACAATAAAGGTAATTAGATGACAAAACGAAAACAATACAATCACTCTCCAATACTGATGAAATATATAGATAATACATATATGGGCGTGGATAAATTATTGGACCGACGTATAGCTGTGTTTCTCAGGACTCCCACGTTAATATTATATTATCTACTTTGAATCAAGGTCAAACTCGGATTTGTTATTAAATACTACCGTCCAAAAGGCTTTATATTAGTGGAGTTTTTTATATTTTATATATACAAATCACTATCATTTTGTATTATCGATGAGATATTGAGTTTTAAAACCCAATAATCCTTCTCTTCAAACTAAGGGTCATATTGTCTTCCTTGAGTTAGTCTACCACTCCTTCAAACCAAGAATTACTGATGCGTCAAATTATTTTTACTGCTGTCACTAACCAACAGGACCTACCATCTGACCACCATTTATTAGGAAGACTTTCGACACAAGGAACACTATATACAAATCGAGAACTACCGGCTCCATCTTTGAACCAGACTATAATACCACTTGTTGGACCTCCTAGAGATGCTCCTCAACTATCACATTAGTATGATATTATCTGTTTTGGGTCAGGATCGAGCCCGTACATATTTGTTCTTGGGTACCATCACCGAAAACGCCTCATACTAAAGGACTTCTCTGGATTCTATATCTACAAATCACTATCCTCTTGTATGACCAATGTGGTATTGGTTTTGACACCCCAACACAAATGTCAAAATTTATAAAAATTGGAAAACAATAACACTATTTGTGGAACATAATAGTTTACAACACTTCCCCTTAAATTTTACAATTTTGAAATTTTGATTGTCTCATTTAACTTTCCTGAAAAAAAATCAAGTGGGATAAAGCTGGACCAAGGGAAAAGAATACGTTTGATGGAACACAATATTATAAAAACTCCCAACAATTCTAAATTAATTTGTTAATTTGGAAAGTTTCTACATTCTGATCATGTGAACCAATTTTTCGAAGGTTGACATCGATAAAAAAATTTATTAACAGATTAGCTAAAGTATTTGAAGATTGGAATTGCTTCACATCAATTTGTTTGGATTCTAAAAGCTTGTGAGTGTAGAAATTTTTGGGGAAAATGTGTTTGGTTCGTTCTTCATTGATATATCATCTCTGAACTTAAGCGATAGAAGCTGCATTATCTTTGAATATCACAATTGACCCATTTGAAGTTTGAGAGATACTAGATGAATTTGGGATATGATGGATAACCGATCTGAACTAAATACACTCTCGACTACTTTCATATAATGTTAGTATTTTAGCATAATTTGATGATGTAGCTATTAGAGTTTGTTTAATGGATCTCTAAAAGATCGCAGTACCATTATATAAAAAAAAATGTAGCGAATTTGAGAACGTCCTTTGTGTAGATCTAAAAAGTATCCAATATTGTCGAACAAATAAAACCCAAAAATTTATATGAATTAGTATAAAATAATCTTAAATCTTTTCCACCCTTTAGGTAACGGAAAATATATTTAATTATATTCCAATGCCTACAGTTGATAATAACTATATCGTGTAAGTAAATTCACATCAAATGCGCTATCATGTCTCATACATTGAGCCGGTAGTGGTAAGAAGAGGCTGAGAATGTTAGATTATTATTATTAAATTTAATTTTAAAAAATCTTTGAGATAAAATTTTAACCGGCCAACGTCAGATTGAAAGGGTAAAACTGTTTTTTTACAAAATTAACTAGGTTAGTAGTTTCATATTGGTAAAAAGATTTGTAGATTTAAGGAATTTATTTGTTTATTAACACCAAATGTGTATTCATCTGTATTTTGTAATCCTATAAAGGTGATAAATACAATTTTCTCATACATTCATTAGTCACCAACTAATGGTTTATCTTTACGAAAAAATATTTTTTATTAGAATTTTCGAAGAATTTATTTATCACTTAAAGTTTACCTTAAAAAGTCATTTATAGTAAAATATGATGATTTGAAAATAGTCTACAAATTTATAAGTTGTAAAAGCATTCAAAGTCCCTGTTGTAAATTCCAACCTTTATCCATTTGGACTCATGAGAGAATGTCGGTCCATTTATATTTCATTCAATTATCTTTGTTGATTTTAGTATGTTATTAGTTTGTGGACTTGTTTGTTGTAAAATGACTTAAGTCATTCTACCACAAGCCATATAGACTTTAAATTCAATTGTTTTATCATTTTCCCAACCAATATGGGATTCCATTTCCAACACTCCCCCTCAAGTTCAATCGGTCCGACCTATTATATTTGCAGGCCGGTTGATACTTGCATTCATGCCTGGGCTTGTGCTCTTTAAATCTCAGAGGCCTTCATGACATTGCCTGAGGTTGTGTTCGAGCCTCAGAGGCCACAGGTCCACATCGGTCTCAAATCATTGGCGATTAGCTCTTTGGGATCTGATACCATGTCGTAAATTCCAGCCTTTATCCATTTGGGCTCATGAGAGAGTGTCGATCCATTTATATTTCATTCAATTATCTTTGTTGATTTTAGCATGTTATTAGTTTGTGGGCTTGCTTGTTGGTAAAATGACTTAAGTCATTCTACCATAAGCCCATATAGTCTTTATATTTAACTATTTTATCATTTTCCCAACCAATGTGGGATTCCCTTTCAAACAATCCCAAATACACTCGAAAGTGTATATATCTAGAGTCGAAAAACCTCAATGTTACATAATAGAAAACACTTAAGAAAGGTAAAAAATTACCCACCTTATTCCAATCATCTTCCTTAAAACCACCATCAAGCTTTCTAAATTCCTTGAAATAAGAGGAGTCTTTCATGTATAAACTAGCAAATGACCTTTTAAACTTAATGTCAGATTCAAGCATTAAAAAAGTTGAGTTTCATCATGCCTTAACATCCAAAGTAACAAGGCTTTTACTATTCTCTTTTTCCTATTCTATGTACATTTTAAATTTTTGAAGCCTTGCGAGAGAAGACCTAATAGGCCTCACAAGAGTTTAAACTTTCATAATTGATGAATCAAGCTCTTTCAAACCCTCTCTTACAATTAAATTCAAAATATGAGAATCACATCTCATATGCAAATTTGACCCTCCAATAAACTAGAATCCCAAATATTAAGTCTTATCCTCAAGTAGTCAATTGCTAAATCATTTGAGCTAGCATTGTCTACAGTCACAGTCCTTATGTTTTTCAAATCTCACTCAATCAAGCATTTTTCAACCGCTCTACCAATAAGCTTGTCCTGAATGGTCAGCAATAGGACAAGAATTAATTATCCTTTTATGCAAATTCCAATCATCATAGATAAAATGGGCAGTCAAACACATATAGATTAAATGTTTTGACCTAATGTCTGAGTGTCTGTGGTTAAACTGACCCTAGAATGCAACTTCTTAAAACAATCTTTCAATACATTTCTTTTTCCAATGAAAAGAGAATAACAGTCTCTAGTCGCAGTAGTACAAGATGGAAGCTTAAAAAGAGGATTTAAAGCTTTACAAAATTCTTGAAAACCATCACGCTTAACAAAAGTAAAAGGCAACTCATCCGCAATAAGCATTCTAGCAAATTTTTTTCTACAAAAATCCTGAGCAAATTCCCACAACTTTGGAACACTAATAGTTTCATCAATTCCACTACAAAAAAAAAGTCAAAATTGCTATAGTCGATTTCATAGCTAACATTGCCTTAACTACGGATTTGCTATTAAAAATAGGTCGTAGCTAAAACACCGTAGCAAACCATAATAGCTACGAAAATTTTTATCCGTAGCAAACCAGTTAGGGAATAACTGCGATCAGCCTGTAGCAATAATATTTCCCTTATTTCTTAAAAATTCCGTAGCAATGTTGTGTCCATAACAAACTAGCTACGAAATAGCTACGACCATAAATCTGTAACTAATGTCATTTGTTATAAAATGTAATGTTTCTAATACATCGTCCCCACCATGGGTCCCAGCCGAACCTTACGGTCCAGTAACACTAGTATGAGCCCATGGGGTATCCACGGTGAAGGCCTCAAAGCCTACACATACACTTAGATATCGTTTCGCTCTCCCCATCACTTGAACCCACAACCTCTTTGGAACAAAAGTAAAAGGCAACTCATCCACAATAAGCATTCTAGCAAATTTTTTCCTACAAGAATTATGATCAAACTCCCACAACTTTAGAACACTAATAGTTTCATCAATTCCACTACAAAAAAAGGTCAAAATTACTACTGTCGATTTCGTAGCTAACACTGCCTTAACTACAGATTTGCTACTAAAAATAGGTTGTAGCTAAAACACCATAACAAACCATAATAGTTATGAAAAATTTTATCCGTAGCAAACCAGTTACAGAATAGCTATGATCAGTCTGTAGCAATAATATTTCCCTCCTTTCTTAAAAATTCCATAGCAATGTTGTGTTCGTGGAAAATCAACAACGGAATAGCTACGACCATAAATCTATAGCTAATGTCGTTTGTTATAAAATATAATATTTCTCGTACATCGTACCCACAATGGGTCCCAGGCAAACCTTACGGTCTCGTCACACTAGTATGAGCCCATAAGGTACCCACGGTGAAGGCCTCAAAGCCTACACACACTTAGATATCGTTTCACTCTCCCCAGCACTCAAACTCACAACCTTTTTGGAACAAAAGCAAAAGGCAACTCATCCACAATAAGCATTCTAGCAAGTTTTTTCCTACAAAAAATTTGATCAAATCCTACAACTTTGTAACACTAACATTTTCATCAATCCATTTCCACTAACTATTTTTGTAGTCTCAAAATCAATCAACTTTTGCTTCATATCTAAATTTGGAGGATAATTTTTGCACCTATTAACGTGATTTGCTAAAGGAGTTGTGTCATTTTTAATTTTCACAACCATTACGTTATTTACAATACTTACATCGAGTAAAAGTTGTTGGTTTCTCGGTGATAGTATCAAATTGAGCCCACCGCTTAGACTTTTTTTCTCTCCTTCTTAAAGCATCATCAGATTTTGTGACCTCAGATGGCTTGGTGGAAGTTGCAGTTGTTGCTATTCCATCATTCTTCTTTCGCACTAGTCGAAACCTCAACTAATAAGAGGAATCATCCTTCTTGGACTCGTTCATCTCAAAATCAATAAAAGAAGAGTTAGAACCTTTACTAGCATCAAAAGATAATTTAATATTCTGCAAATTCAAGACAAGCATAATACGCAAAAATAAAAATAAAAATAATTAAGCAAAGACAGTGAAGTAAATGGAAGAAACTAATAGAACTTATCCGAGAATGAGATAGAGCTTGCTTGCTCGCCATAAATCCAGAATTGAATTGAAAGATGGAGATTTGTTTATTATGTGTGATTTGTAGATTTTATCAAATTACTTTGTGTTGCGAGATAGGAAAGGAAAGAGTCGATGAATTTATAAAATAGCACAATGTGTGAGAGATAGAGAGATGGTAAGCTAGGGTTTTATTTATTTATTTTTTTTCAATATGAGATCAGAGAGAGACTATTGTATTTATTTTTTATTTCGGACAATCTGAAATTAAAAATGTTAATCTATAACCAATCCGAATATCCAATTTTAAAACCGGATACCCAATCTTAAAATCCAAAACTTAAAAAAAAAAAAAAAAAAAAAAGAGGATCAGATCGATGTTTTTTCGATTCAGAACAATTGGATCGGATTTTTTTCACAACCCGAATATAAACAACCTAAAACATGTTTGGATAAATGTAATCCAGTCGAAACTTTGATTTAAAAATATAATATGCACCGACTAATATTCATAGTAAATTAATAAAATAAAAAATATAGCAATTAACATTATAATAAAATTTAAATTTTAATAGTTAATAATTTAATTATTAAATTTGTCACTTTTATTTGTATAGTAACTTGATAATTTATTAATTTAATGTAAATTAATTTACTTTACCCGTTATTAAATATAGTTTAAAATAAAAGTTTTATAATTTAGAAAAAAAAAATCAAATATACCATTTTGATTTTTCTATGGTTGGAAAATAAAAAATTTGAAACAAAATAATTTATAAAAAATATTATTTTAATATTAAAATGGCATTTGAGATTACCTATAATTAGAATTAGTGTGTGTTTCGGGAAGATTTTCAATTAGATTTTAAATTAGCGTTTAGATTATTGGATAGCGTTTGAATTCTTTTAGGTGTTTCACATTCAATTATATAACGGCGTTTAGAGTTTGAATTAGATTTTACATCAGTGTTTTAAAACGCTATCTCAATTAACATTTTCACAGAACGCTCTTTTAAAAAAACCTCAAAACCCTTACCATTCCAACCTTCTCTCTCCTCTAATATTTTTATGAATGACTTGTTTTCTTTGTAATTTGTATTTTTATTCAGGGAATCACATTAGTTCATTGTTTCAGTAAGTTAAACATTAGTCTCTCATTCTTTCATCTTTATACATTCTTTGACAAATTATGGATTATAATACATATTATTATTATTAAAATATCATAGTATTTTTATTTATTTATTTTTATAGTTTTTATACATAATACCCTTTTGATAATTTTATATGTTGACATTTAATTTAAAAGTTAATCGTGATACCAAATACCTGATATAACAGTTAACTTAACAGCTAATTTAGAAGTTAATGTAACAGTTAACTACTACAACTAATTAAAAATATAATTAAAAATCTAATTGAAAATCATACTCTTATAGATAACCATAGTTATTCATTTATTTGAGTATTAGTATTAGAACACATCTCCCTCCCACATGGTCTAGAAATTTGAGGATTTATCTATAGTCGTTATCGAAAGACTAAAACATTTGGATGGGACCATTTGCATGATCTTTTATCACTAAATCCAACCATTTTTAAAATAAAAAAGATAAACATGCATTTTTTGTTTTCTACCAAGTTTGTTTACGTTACGAACAAGATGATCCCAGTTGCATGTGATCTATGCATTGAGAATTGGTCCTACCAATAATTCACATTCAATCATTCACACACACACACTGCCTTTGTTCTGCTAAAATCAATGTCCATGCAGCAGAGCAGATGATCAACATGGAGGGGTATATTCGATGGTTCAAAAATGTTACTTGCACAATTTCTTCGACGTCATAATTATTATTTTGATTATTAAATATAATAATATAAAGTTGCATTGCTTCCTCCTACTCTCATGAGCTTCAACCACAAATAACGCGACACCTGTCCATCCATGGCTTCCTCACTCATGTCCACTCATTTTTTATTTTTTAATTATTTATTTATTGATTTTTGTCTTATACCAATCCCCACCACTGCATATTATACGCTACGTGCCAAAAGATTTTATTACAAAGTGGTAGGTCAGGTCTGGGATTATTTTCAATAATATTACATTGAGAATCCCAATCCAATCTGTTTTCTAGCTATCTATCCTCTCATTTCATCCAATTTCTGATTGATATATATATATATATATATATATATATATATATATATATATATATATATAAAGTATTCGAGGTTTTAAATGGGAGAATGTATTTGAATTAATATGTAATAGATAAGAAAATAATATTAAAAATATTATTTAAACCTAATGTAATTTATATATATGTATATTAAAGTTTTATTATATTTTATTTAAATTTATCTGTCTATTTTAAAAAATTATAAAAATGGAGTAAAAAAATCGAAATAAATTTTCATTAATTTTATTTTATAAAAATGAACAGATTTATAAATTTTTACTCCGTATTATTCGCAATCACATCAATGTGATATGAAAATTTATTATATTTTTTAAAATAAAATTATAAAAATTTATTTTTTATAACTTTTTAAGAAATATAGGTTAAATTATAAATTTTAAAATCTATATAATGTTTAATTATAAATTTATTTATTAGGAGCATGCAAACGCATGCATGTACAGTATTTAATGTTTTCATATTTTTCTGATTTTTGAGTTATTTTAATTATTTTTTAAATAATTAATATTCAATTCAAAAAATTTTAATTATCTTTTTAAATAATTAATATTTTAAGTCAATTCAAATTCAATTAATTTCTAATCTTTTGAATTAATAATACAATATATATATTTTTATTTTTGAATTTTTAGTTTTTTTTTATAAAAAAAAAATTATCTTTTCAAATAATTAATATCCTAATTCAATTTAAATTCAAATAATTTTTAATTTTTTAAATTAATAATAATATCATATATTTCAAATATCTTAATTCAATTCAAATTTAAATAATTTTTAATTTTTTAAATTAATATTTAATAATACAATATATATATATATATGATTTTTGAGTTTTTTTAAAAAATTATCTTTTAAATAATTAATATCCTTATTCAATTAATTCAATTAATTTCTAATCTTTTAAATTAATAATACAATATAAGATATTAAAAATATCTTAATCTAATCCAATCCAAATAATATTCAATGTTTAATTAGTATGGAATACTATTTGAATTGAATTAGGATATTACTTATTTAATTTTTTTTAAATTTAATTAAAATACAAATATCTAATTCAATCCAAATAGTATTCAATGTTTAATTAAAAATAATATATATTTATTTGATTTTTGAATTTTTATTAATATTCTAATGCAATACAAACACTAAATTTTTAGCCTATTTATAGAAATAATTAATGAACTTTAAATTTACTTTGAATTTTGCTTTGATTTATCATTTTAATGTTCATCTCCATTAATAATTCATGATTTTTTTTTCTTTTTTCTTTTTTTTTCTCTTTCAGATTTTATCCTGTATTTCTTGATGAATTGAATTCTTCTAAAGAAGATTGACATGTGAAAATACGTATCATCCGATTGTGGGAATCTACTAATATAAAGAACAACGAAACTCATGAGTATGGACATGATTTTTTATGGATGAGAATGTATTTAAATAATTCATTATTAATGTATTATAAGCTAATACTTATCGTAGTTAATCATCGTATTTTATTTTTTCATGAGAAGAAATCATGTACTTAAATATAAGCATCTCCTATATGAGGGATATATATACACATTCAAAAATTTCAAAGGAGTGGTCACTGCCGGCCAATTTCAACCTATCCGTGGTGATTATAAGATATGTTTTATTAATAATACCTATCTTAAAAGGTTGGAGAATGGATCCACGAGTATTCCGAGATAAGTATTCCGAGTTATGGTTTTGATGTAATCGATTATGATACATTGTTATTGCGTACGAATGATAACAGAATTTTATCAGGTGATTTTGATTATATAGTACATGTGATAATTAATTTTTTTATTCAAAATATTTTTTTATTATATTTTTAATAACTACCAAATTATACTTGAATAATACTCCATTAAATTTATAAAAAAAATTTTATATTACATAAATTTAAAATTTTAAAATATAATATAAAAAATAAAATTTTATTTAAAAACTAAAATTAAGATCACACCACTATTTCTATTTATTTGTTATTTATTTTAAATTTATTTTTCAATTTATATAATATATATAATTTTTTATTATGTAAAATAAAAAATCATTAAGTATTTAAAAATTATAACACATATTTTTTAATTAATTAAAAACTTTAAAAATATAATAAAATTTAATTTTAAAAAAATACAAAGTAAATTCGATTGCGCTGTGCGCGGACAAACGACTAGTATTAAAATATGAACGATTCTAAATACTTTGCTAGATCAATCAATAACTTTCTAATGGAAAAATAAAATTATAATTTACGTAGAATTTGATGGATTTATGTAAAATGACTTTAAATTTTTAATAACTTTTTTAAATTTTTAGATACTATTGATTTGGAGATTTAAAAAAAAAAAAAATTTAATGAAATTTCATTAATAAGTTTTGGCATCCAATTCAATTTTGTTGTTTGAAGTATTTTTTTTTTCAACAACAAGACCATTATCAGTATCATGTATTGGTAGCAATAATTATGAGTTGTAATTATTTATTACTTTTTTTTTAATATCTATACTTCGTATTTTTTTTTCTCCCCTTCCCTTTTCTTTTCTTTTAGAAAAATGATTTGCATTCAGTCCAATCGTGTCTAGAATATCCAAATGCACTCTAATCCTGAACATTGTTCCCCTTTATATTTAAAATTGAAAAGGTTTTCTTATTTTTTTAATAAAAAAATCACTATTTCATTAATCTCTCATTATCTTACTATATATGAAAGCACGAATCCCATTTTAATTTTTCTTTTTAATTCTATCTTTCTTTTAATACCAGTATTACATCTTTGCCATTTAACAGTCGCGCTCTGTCTTCTCTTTATCTTATTATATATAAAACTGCCTTCTCTTTATCTTATTTTATATAAAATTGTGAATCTCATTTTATCTATTTTTTAAAAATAGAAAATGAAAGATCTACCAAACACATTTTCCAAAAACAAGTAATTCAAAAATCAATTTTTGAAAAATGAAAATGAAAATAGTACTTACTAAAGGCACCCTTAGTTTTCAGGCTTGTGATACATTGGCCCTTCTCATTGTTAGATAAATGAAGCTATTCCATAACTTGGAAGATTAAATCACTTGTGCTTTCTACACATCACAGAGAATTCAAACAAAATTTCCAGCAAATATAAACTTTCTTATTGTAAATTCTTAAAATTTCTTTTAGATGCAAAAAAGTAAGAAATTGTGTACAGGCAGGCTCCAAATCTAAAGAAAACTAACATTCAAATATCTCTAAGATAACATGCCCTCAAAAAATACAATAACACAAAGATTAACATCTCTAAGACTCAACCCACGATGCAACAACTTCCATAATTGACTTTAAATTGATGTAAATATTTTTCTTGTCAAAGTCTGTTCCAGCTATCTTTCCCAAGAAAAACTAGAGTTGCATTTTATGTTGTTATACCTACTCCTCTTTCAACTTTTTTTCATGTTTTTCTGTAAGGGTCATATTATATTATTCCACAAAATTCTTCAATGTGCTCCTGTTATTCACATAACCATCAAAATACGCATGCATACTTTCACTTCTTTGTGTTGATTTCATCCCCACTCAAAACATGTGCATTAAATATATTGGAACCAACATTCTCTATCTAAATACAAATCAACCAGCCATTCATTGTTATGTAATCCATGATTATGGATAAAAATATTCCATCTTGTCTCAAATTCATTGATGGTTAGACTTTGTTGGACAATTGCAAAGAACTCTTTCTTAGTTGCTTCATAATCACAAACACCCTTAAATTTTTTTGGCAACTTACTGTAAATATACCATATGTATAAATGGTGAATTGTGTCAGACATCACATCATTGATTGCTGCTCTAATACTTTTAATTGATATGTCAATATACAATGGGGATGTTTACCTCCCATGGCAGTAATCTAAGTTCTAAACAACCAACTGAAAGTGGTTATATCTTCATGAGTAATAAGAGCACATCAAAGCAGAATAGACTGGCTATGATGATTAACTCCAACAAAAGATGCAAACGACATTTTATACCTATTCATAGGATACGTTGTGTCAAAACTAATGACATCATGAAAGTCTTCGAAAGATGCTCTACCTTGAGGATGAATCCAAATGACATTTTTCAATCTTCCATCACTATCTATATCTATTTGATAAAAAAATCTCTATCCTTACTTTGCATCTCATTGAAAAACATACGCAATGACTCTGCATCTCCCTACTGTAGAAGAAGCTTACGGTTTTGATGAATAAAATTTATGCAATCTTTTTTCAGACATTCCATCTCATTAGTTCCGCCACTTTGAACTTGGACAATTTTTATATTTTTGCAAATTCGAATACCAGCTCCGTCATTCGCCTCTAATGTTCTTTTCAATTGATTTGACATGTGTCTATGTGCTGCCATAAGTCTAGACATGGAAGAAAAAGATCATGGTCATGATTAGTTTCCATAGTAATCACATGCCATATCCCATCTGCAGCTAATATTGCATTTACCCTAGCTCAACAACCACTTATTTTACTAGTTTTCATATCGTATGACTTGCCACTTTTGTCACAACTAAATAATGCGTATTTAGGATTCTCACCCCTATTTTAAGTATAGATCTTCTAACCACACTAAATCCTTTAACCTTAACATGTTACTAGTAAAAATCAAGCAATTCATCTAAACTATTGAAACACATACCTCTTGTAGGTCCTTATTCAATTTCACATCCCATGTCTTCTTGATTTGTAGTATTCAACTCATTGTATTCTTCCATGGATGGGTTGTTCTCGTTGCCATCTATTAAACTACCGTCTTCGGAGAGTCCAAATACATCTATCAAAGTATGATGCATTCTGTCTTCATCGTTCACCATTTTGATTTCACTGTCCATTATTCTGCCTTCACTCCTTGATTCAAAATTGTTCATCATTATTTCTTCCCTGCTTGATTCAAAAGAGAATATTTTAATGTATTTAATTTGGAATGAATTCTAGAATAAGTGGTATATTTTTACCATTGATGAGTAATGTCATTGTTTTCACTGCCGGATTCGAAATTGTTCTTCACTTCTACCAAAGCGAAAATGTTTTACATTCTGTCAATGATGCATTAACTATTATGTTGGAGGGAAATTGAAGAAAATTATCTTTTTAAGTTTTAATGAATAATTTATTAGAAGGGGCATAAATGTCCATTTATATTGTTTAGATGAATTTGTCTGTACATTTAACATTACTGTTTCTTTAATTGTTGTGTATCTTTTTTTCCCTTTTCATTCCTATTTATAAATTTGCCACTAGTTATTGTAATGTCGACATTTTCTAACCCCACATTAATTATTGATCGAGTATAATTGATCGAATAAAACAATCATATTTTAAAAAGACATAATGATCTCTAAAACCCCGAAATTTGATTAACCTTTTCAATTTAACCATTTAACTATACGATGTTTCAATTTAGCCCCTCAACTCTCGAATATCAAGTCAATTTGGTCATTTTCACCTATGTGGCAAATGATGTGGCAAGTTAGTATATATTTGACCCTAAAGACCTGCCATATCATTTGCTAAGTAGGTGAAAAGGGTCAAATTGACTCGATATTGCATAATTGAGGGGTTAAATTGAAACATCGTATTGTTGGAGGAGCAAATTGAAAAGGTTGGCAAAGTTTAGAGGTTTCGGTGATCATTATGCCTATTAAAAGAATTATTAAAATGAAGTCATACGTACAGATTTGCAATGATAAATAAGTAATTAAAAATGAAATAATTGTGTTTTTATTTTCCAATAAAAAAATATAACAATTTGATAATAGTAAATTAAAGAATATTTATTGGGAAAAAAGTACTCAAAATATTCCAAAGTATTTTTTCAAAGTTTAAAAACTAAAAGAAATAACTGATGGGATAAAGTTGAATTTTTACTTGTTTATATTTTAAAGTCTTTCAAAATCATTCAATACTTGTGGGAAATGAGGTGGACTTTTTAAATTTTATTTTTTTAATTGATTAAAAAAAGTTTATAAAAGTATGTTAAATTTAAATATTTTTTAAAATTCTAAAAATTACAATACCTCAAAGCTTTTATACATTTTGTAAAAGTCGCGGTTATCAGATACCTCAAGAATTTCAAGACATTTTAAAAGTTTATAAAAGTCATGATTAAATAATTTATAAGTTTTATAGAGTTTTCAAAAGTTAAGATTAGACACCTGTAGCTTTTCAAAGATATTTAAAGTCATTAAATATCTTCCTGTTAAATCAAACTTTATAAGGCTTATTTTCAAAAATTAGTTAAAAAATAAATACTTGCATTCCAATGCATTTTGGTGTACGAGTTAAAAAACAAATATTGTAATTCAATTATATGTCCTTATATACGAAGATTAATTCCCCTACATTTTATGAGATTATTAGTTTGGTCCTTTAGTAAAGTTGACCAATGGATCTGGTTGTTATTTATATCCAAACCAAAAATTTAATCATAATTAGAAAAAAAATGGTTTGAGATAGACATGAAATGAGTGTTAGAATTGTATCTGTGAAATCCTATTTATATTTCATCAATAACTTTTTAAATTCAAATTTGGTTTATATTTATATTTATATTCTTTTTATAGAATTTATAATTTTAAAGGATAAGAGAAATTGTTGATGATAACATATGTGAAAGAGGGAAAGAACACAAATTTAGTAAATGATGAAGAAATAAAGAAGGATGTTGTTTGTTTAATGCCTAGGATATAATTATAAAAATTTCAATCTATTGTCATTCCTACTTTGATGAAACTATTTCGTTCAACTTGCTTTATCGTGTAGCATTAGTTTATTTTATTTCTTGAATATATCAAACATCTTAGATGATATGAAATACAATTTTTGTTAAAGTACATTTTTTTTTTATTTGTATGTGATTTTGTTCGTTGTACAATTTAACATCCTAGTGATAAAATTCAATAGTTAGGTTCATATACATGTTTTCATTTTTTGTTTTCACACTTATGTTGTTTATGAACCAACATTATTTTTTGTAATACATGCTTTTCAATATCCAAATTTTCCTAACTTTCAAAATTGTAATTCCATAATTTCTTTTATTCCACATTATCGAACATTTTTATTTTCATTTTCAATTGCCTTTAACCAACTTAGCAACATTATGGATACACATTATGGTGTATTAAAAAATATAACTTTTTGAGGGTGAATTCAAGAATATCGTGAGGAAAATAATTATAGACCAAGCAAAATATGATTATTCATAATAATGAAAAAAAAAAGACAAAGAATTAACCCCGAAGGTAAAAAATTTGGTGGATTGTATCATAAATTACGAAATGTAAGCAAAATAATAACATCATACACGTGACAATTAAATATATAAAGTTAAGATAAAAATGACCAAATGCTTATTTATCCAACATTGGCATGAGTTTCACTAAAACTAAAAATGAAAAAGTCAAGTAAATCAACATAGAGGTATGAAGAGAATTAAGAAAAGTGTTTCCAAAGCATATTCATCTTCTATAAATCTGAACAACAATCAATGAAAATATTGAAGTTCAATATTTAGATTGTCCCCAAATAACGGAAGCAGTAAAGAGGAAGGAAAAAAATTCCTAAAAGTGCATTTCTAGAATAGATGCAAATCATTAAGGGAAATACCAAAGTAAAACTTCGTACATTTGAGCATTAGAAAAAGAAAAAGGAAAAATATATATATATATATATATATATATATATATATATATAAAAGAATGAAATAAGAAAATTTAGAAACTAAAATTAAGAAAAAGATGAATAAAGTTAGAAACAAGATTATTTATGCTAATACGCCAAAGATGAATGGTGAAATTTCTTAGGTTACTTTTTATATTTGTATGCAAGTTTTTTTATTTTATTTTATTTTTTTTAATGGAGACGAAAGAGATGAAATATAATCTTAAGAGTAGTAGTACCATATATATATATATATATATATATATATATATATATATATATAGCAAGCACATGACAAAATATTGCATTTTCAGAAAAGACTTAGGTAGGTCGGGATTACTATGTAGTATTTGGGTTCGGCCAACAACTCATGGATACGTGTATAGTAAATGAGGAGTGAGATAAAATCATATCACACAAGTCTTATAGATCTCATATTAAATATTTGTATTTCTCATCGTTTACCATACACATGTCAAAGAGTGGTTGGCCGGATGCAAATCCTACGTGATAATCCCGACCTACTTAAGTCACTACAACATTTTTTGGCATTGGCAACATTATTTTAAAGCACCACTAAAAAATCGTAGCTTAAAGTGATAATAGGCCATGTTTTTTTTTTTTTTTCATACATACTCAATTTATTTAAAATGATATTTATTTAAAGCTCACATTTGGAAAGTGTTGCCTTAAGTAATATAGAATACAGTTTATATAGATGTGCCCAATAATATTTAAATTAACTACAGTTAAAAGCGTAGTCTATAAAAATATTTATTATACCACAATCCAAATTTTTAGCATATATAATTTATTTTTAAACTACAATTTATATTCGTAGTATATAAATATTTTTCAAAAAAAATCATTTAAATCCATATCTATATATAATACCTAAATATGAAATTCTTTAAATCAAATTAATTTATTGATTAAGAACCCGCCAAGATAAAAAATTGGAAAGAACCAAAATTCCTTCACAGAAACACTGAAATTGTTTAAAATCCCTAATTGCGTTAAAATCCCTAATCCTCTTCATCACCCATCAACGATTTCCTTCACCGGCTATTCTCACCATATCTACGATTGAATCGACGAATGCTCTGGCCTAAGAACTTACTGTTTTATAATTTCACTAGCAATAAATCACTGGTGATTTCGTCTGTTAAAGGTAACTGGGCACGAATACGTAGAGTGAAAACTCTGTAACTTTACCTACATTACCATGTTTGGATTAGATTTTGGACTAGATACTGCTTATTGAGAAGTTCGCTAACCCTTTAACGCTTGAACAGTCATTCTCTACCAATACAGCTCGTAGGTGACCGTCTTCTGATTACTATATCAAAGGTTGTGAATTTTTTCTGGTTTTAGGTTTGGATTTTCATATCTGGTTTTGATTAGGATTTGAAGCTTAATTGATTGTTTCTTGTTGATTTTGTGTTACTATTTTTGTTTGACTTTTTAGTTTTTGGCGTTTGTTGATGTTCTTGTATTTTGTAGATTGTGATTTGTTGGTTTTTAAGCTTGTTGGGTTGACATTGGTGAATTGAGAATGTGAATTGTTTTATTGATGTGTAATTGGAAGTTTTGATGGATCAAGATTGCATTTTGGGAATATTCTTATCTACGAAACAATTGATTTTGAGTGAGATGTTATATTGACTGTTAATGTATAATTAGTTTTTAAGCTGTTATTTAGTTTTGATTTATATTCGTGGAAAAGGGAGAAATAAATTTGGTTATTTTAGTTTGATGAGGAATATATAGTGCCTTTGTTCTTGAAGCTATCCTTTGAATGAAATCTTTATGTCTTCTTTGTTTCCTTAGTCATTTACATTGGACTTTGATTACAGGTGCTAGTCTAAATCCAGTTGATATAGAGTTGACATATGCTAGTTTATCACAATTTGATGACAAAGATGACTGGATTAGCAGGATCCTTATATGTTATTTTGTTTCTCTTTGAAAAGGTTGGAGCAGGAAAGTTGTATCATCTGTCTACATAGTATACATACTAAAACATTTCATAGTTAAGCTGTTAACTATGTTACCTTACTTAGGTGGAAAATGCTGAAAAAAGTTTGACATTTTATTACTTTCTAACTTGAGGTAGGGAGATGGGAGGTTATGTTAAAGTGAGTTTATAGAGAAATTAGCCTGGGAAACAGCTAACATTCACTTATGGATTCTAATAGTCGATTTAATGTTTTAAAAGAAATGAATTGGTATTACAAAATCTTCTTTAAGGAATCGTTGACGAGTTGAGATCAAAGTTAGTGGGGGAAGGAATATGAATGCAAACTCTTCTTACTTATTTTTCACTAAATGGTAGAGACGTTGTGAGAATGTGGAATACTTGCTTATATTCCTTCGTCTATAAACATTTTTATTTCTACTATATTTATTTGGTATAAAAGTGTTCCTTTTTAGTCAACTCTGGATTTAAGGTAGGGTAATGGATGACTTAGAAAAGAAAAAATTTTCTTTTTTCTTTTGGAAAACATCGAACAAGTCATGCATGGAGCTTTTATAAGGTGTGTAAAACAGCCAAAAAAAAGAAGAAAAAAATAGATCTAGTGAAGTAGCTTCATACTTTTATTTTTATTTAATTGTAGTGATTTACTAGAGCTGATTTTGATTTTGTTATGGAAAGGTGCTATTTAAGGGAGAACCAATCTATATTTCTATAACTATAAAAAAAATTGATATCTTCTGAGTCTAAGAAGAATTGCACACTACTAATTTGGTTGGAATAACTACCTTTAACTTGCAAGCGGAACATAAGAATTTCTCATGGTCAAAGACAACTCTTGCTCTTGTTAGTATCAACATTTGGAATAATTGAAATCGTTACCTTACATCTAAGTGTAGTATGAAGTTTGCTTGCAGAATACTTTTTAATATTAAGTAGAATTAAGAAGTTCAAACGGGAAGTTATATTTTTTATTTTATTTATTTTATTTTTTTTGCATCTGACAATTTTTTGTTCTTGGTTAAACATTGTATAGTATGGTATAGTAATGTGATCTTTTCATGTTCGATTTATTTAGAACTATGATTTGGTATGTATGGTATTGTACAGTAGAGTGCTGTTGATGTTAGAAATGTGCGATTTCTCTGTTGAGCTGTGAGTATGTTTTCTTTTGTATGAATGGAACATTTTAAAGTCTTTCATGCTTACTTTTTACTTATCCTTTGTATAAATAATTTTTAGACTTCCACGAAGAACTAAAGAATTTATTTATATAATTTGTATCCTAAGAGCTAGTTCAAAGTGTAATTGGTTATTCTTCAGATTCCTTTAGGTTTAGTACCCATATCAATTTCACTGCTTTGCTACTTTCACTACCTAATATCTTATATTAACTGGTGTCAAATTTTTAATTTCAGGTTTTACTTTCTCGTCTTCTACCTTAGATTATTTACTTCCTTCAGTTGGTTATTAGAATATAGAGAACCAAACTCAACAGGTTAGGTTTATTTTCTTGATTTTATATAATTTTGAAATAATTTCTAGAATATATTAAAATAAGATACTAGTTAGAAAATGAGATTTGTTTGTCAAATGGTGATCAAAATGATTGTTACCCAGAAGTTAGCAAGCCATTGGTGTACAATAAAATTATTTTTGAAAATATTTAATTTGAAAATTTTTAGATATAAAATAGTAATTATATTAACAAATTTTAAAAAAATATTTATTTACTATGTTGTAAGTGAAAAACATGTAGTATTAATTATTTAGTTAAATCTTTAAGAGAAATTCATCTTTATAACATAAAATTATTATTTTGGCTACATTAATGTGAGAATATTTTTTCGGATGATTTTGTTATAAGTTAATTTCACTTCTGATTTTTTTTATTTGTTTTTTAATTTTTATTTAGTGAAAATATTCCATGGATAAGACTTTGCTTGAAATGCCTAGATAGAACTCAGAATACATAAATGGGGTTTCATTATTTTTGGATTTCACTTATATTAGAGGAAGACCTCAAGTAGAGGAGATTTTGTGTCCTTGTGGAAAATGTCGTAATATTAGGTGGCAAGTATGAGGAATAGTGTTTGACCATCTAATTGCTTTTGGTTTTCTTAAAGGATACACCACCTGGGTAAATCATGGTGAGAGAGTAGCACTGCCTACCAATATTGATGACAGTATGGATATGGATAATGGGGAAAATCCTACTGATAATATCGATGGTTTATTAGATGATAGGTTCAGAAATTTTGTTGAAAGAGAAGTTGGAGAGAATCCTAATGCAAATGCAAGGAAATTTTATAACCTGCTACACGAAGCAAATCAAGAGTAAAATCCTGGATGTAAAATATTTTCCACTCTATCTTTCACCAAATCCATCTCTACTTGTTAAAAGGTCCACATAGTTGGAGCAATACATCATTTACTTCATTATTAGAGCTTCTAAAAGAAGTTATGCCTTACATGAACATTCCAGTATCTTTTAACAAAACTAAGTCTATGATAAAAGACTTAGGTTTGGATTATAAAAAAATTGATGCATGTCCAAATGACTGTACGTTTTATTGGAAAGAACATGAACAAGACACTTCATGCTACATTTGTGGTACTGCTCGATGGATTGAACGTCCCCAAGAAGACTTAGAGGTTGAAAATAATGAGACTATTCATAAAGACAACTAAATTATGTGTGCAAAGACAGCTGAATTAATGAGATGACATGATGAAAAAAGGGGTAAAAGATGGAAAGTTAAGGCATCCGACAGATGGCGAAGCTTGGAAAGACTTTGATCATCGTTTTCAAGATTTCTTTAGTGATCCTCGTAACATTAGACTTGGGTTAACTAGTGATGGATTTAATCCGTATAGAACGATGAGCATCTCTTACAGTATATGGCCTGTAGTATTAATGCCATATAATCTTCTTCCTTGGTTATGCATGAAGGCTGAGTACTGCATGTTATCTTTGATTATTCTTAGACCAAAATCTCCAGGTGTAAACATAGACGTGTATCTTCAACCTTTAGTAGATGATTTAAAAACAATATGGGAGTATGGAGTAGAGACATATGATGTTGCAAAGCAAGAGAATTTTCAATTACGAGCTGCACTCTTTTGGACTGTTAGTGACTTCCCTGCATATTCTTTGTTGAGTGGTTGAAGCACGAAAGGAAAATTGGCATGCCCTCGTAATTATGGTACTAATTCTTTTGATCTAAAGTATAGTAGAAAGATGTTTTATATGGATCACCGTGTTCACTCCTATGAATCATGTATATCGATCTAATAGACAGAATTTTAATGGGAAAGAGGAGCATAGATCGCCACCTAATATTTTGCAAGGAATGGAGATTTTTGAATTATTACTGAATAAGGAGAACATAAGTGGGTCATGGAAGAAAATATCTATTTTCTTTGAGCTACCTTATTGGAAATATAATAAGTTACGTCATAATCTTGATGTGATGGATATAGAGAAGAATGTATTTGATAGAGTCATTGGACATTATTAGATATTCAAGGAAAGACAAAAGATCATGTGAAGGCACGTTTAGACTTGCAAGACTTGGGCATTAGAAAAAGCCTCCAACCAAAAATGATAGATAAGGGAGTGAAGGTTAAATACGCAAAAGCATGTTTCAATAGGAGCAAGAATGAGAAATCAATATTTTGTGGAGTCTTTAAGGATGTAAAAATACCAGATGGATGTGTGTCAAACATATCAAGATGTGTCACAATTGCTGAAAATAAAAATTCTGGTTATAAGAGTCATGATGCTCATTTCATGCTACACTTTTTGCTTGAAGTAGTAGTGAGAAGCACTCTTTGTAACCAAGTGGGTCACCCTTTGATAAGACTTTTCGATCTTTATGCCAGAAACTTGTTGATTTAGAAGACTTGAAGGTCTTAGAGTTTGAGATTGCAAAAACTCTTTGCCAACTTGAACAAATTTTCCCTCCTATATATTTTGACATAATGATTAAGCACAATATGTGCAACATTTATGCACTATTTCATTAATTATTTTCAGGACATTATTGTGATTTTATACTAATTTGCCATATTTTTGTGAATATGAACAGTTTGGAGGCATTTGTGCAATTATGAAGATTTCTAGGATTAAAGACCAAAAATGCAGAAAGTCAAGGATTGAATACAAACTTTCACATCTTTCAAAAGTTGAATTAGAGATTATATTAGATAGGATTTTGAGGAGATTTTGGAGGATTGGTTATTTTTCTTAACGGAGTATATTTACTCTATAGAACAGATTGTTAGATTATCTTTTGTTTTCTGAAAATACTTGAAAAAAGAATCAGACTTTAGTTTTTCTATCTATTTTCTTCTTTTTGTACGTTTAGTTCATATTTTAGACAATGATGTTGATTGCGCCCATGGGGTGCTAAACTAGTCTGCCCAGCTAAACGATTGATTTAATTAATTAGTGTTGTGAGATCTTTACTTCGTTGCTTTATCTTTTAATATTTGTGTAATCTCTGTGCCCATAGTTAAGGTCATTCTGTGCCCATAGCTAAGGTCATGTTAGTTTTATTTAATTAATTAATTAAGCGCGCGATTGGTTAATTGTGTACACTGCATGTTAGATAATTCGTAATTAATCTAATCTAGGTAGTGTTGTCAAGAACTGTCGTACCAATTCATTGGCTATGACCATAGGTCTTTTCTAGTTCATATTGCAATCTACGTGTTAGATTAGTGATTGATTCGAAGGGTCGTACCCGGTCAGTCTAATAACTAAGGAAAAGATTGGTTGTTAGGCACGTTGTCAATAACTATAACTGTGGTTATTAAATTCGATAGAGATATCTTTAGAATCAATGATCAACACATTAATTAAATGATCGGTTAGCTGGGTCTTTTAATATATTTATCGTTAATATTTATGTTCTAAGTGTTCAATTCAAATTCACTTTTTAAACCCCCACTTTATACAACTTAGTTAATATAAAAATCAGAATTGGTAACCGTTCTCTGTGGATTCGACCTTATTTACTACAATTAATTTGTCGTTTATAGGATATTTTAAATATTGACGGACTCGGCACCCGTCACATAATGATTCACTTGCATATCCATCTTCCAAATGAGATACGATTGGGTGGACCAGTTCATTGTCGGTGGATGTACTAACCTGAAAGATACTTAGGTAAGTTGAAGGCATATGTTCGAAATAAGAGTCATCCAGAAGGCTCTATTGCTGAGGGATATTTGGTTGAGGAGTGTTTGGTGTTAATCACAAATTACTTGCAACCCGGTGTAAAGACATTATTGAATAGAGCAGCTCAAAATAATGACACCTGCGAGTCTTATAAGACCGATCCTCCATTTTACTCCACAACCGCAGGCCACCCAATTGGAGGAAAGATGGAAAAATTATTTTCATTGGATCTTAACTCTAAGAGGCAAGCTCATCGATATATCTTATTTACTTGCGATGAAACTAGGAAATATATCAGGTACTTTTCATAACCTATAGAACTTTTAGCTTTATTTTATTTAATACTTCCTTCATTTTATCATTCATTTTTATTGTAGTGAGCATGAAAGAGTCATTAATCTGAATAAAAGAATAAGGTGGAATAAAGCTAAATCTCAAAGTCAAGACTTCATTGAATGGTTCAAAGCTCGTGCTATCAAAGAAGATGTCCCTAATCGACTAAAGCAATTGTCTCGGGGTCCGAATAATTTTGCACGAATGATGTCTGGGTTTGTCGTTAACGGATATAGGTTTCATACTAAACGACGAGATGAAAACGTAAAGCTCAAAATAGTGGAGTCACGTTGGTATCAATAACCCAGAGCTTTGCAAGTACTAGAGATGAAAATCCAATTACAGAAGAAGTTACCTACTATGGAAAAATTGATGAAATTATTGAGCTGGACTATTATGACAACTTCAAGTTTGTGTTATTTAGATATGATTGGTTTGAAGTTGAAGAAGATAAGTTTGGATTGACATGTGTTTGGTTCAATAAATTATGTTTTTTTATGACCCTTTTGTGCAAGCTTCTCAAGTGCAACAATGCTTCTATGTTCGTGATCCTTATCATGAACATAAACATTATGTCATTAACACATTTCCTAGAGATTTTTCTAACTCAAATGAACACAATGATTCTCTTGATGAAGCTCATCATGATGGTCCATTGGAAGCTCCAATGAATTTATCAATTTCAAATGAGGACACTGATGTTGAATGGGTTAGAGATGATATTGAACCAACGATTGTGGAGAGGCCTTCGTCTATGGAAAACAAAGTTAACTCCGAATCTGAAAATGATTTGGAGGACCTTTTATAAGATTTTATGGATTAAGTAGGTAATAAAAGTTGTGTAGGTTTTTTATTCTAATATTTAAAATTTAAAAATAAAAAATAGTTTTCTCTTTTTAAAATTTTATTTCATGTCAATCAAGTAAATTTGATAATGAATGATATACGATAGTGTGGTGTTTTCTTATTCAGAACATTAAATTATGAAAATTCAATTTCATCTTTATTATTACATTAGTATTACTGCTTTTATATAACATAACATTTTATTTTATTTTATATAACATAACATTTTATTTTATAATCAACACTTGTTGATATGCTAATCTATCATAAATTGTTTCACATGAACTACAAATTGTAGGCAGATTCCATGGAACTTTCAAAGTTTTGTGTCCTTACTACTACTTATATCAAGATAACAGGTAAATACTAATTAACATTTTAGCTAAAACTGTTATTATTTTTATAGTTAATAACTTATGAGTTATCATCTTAATTTTTTTTTATTAGTTTACCAATTACAATCATCTTATTTATTTAATTTCACAGGAGAAACATGTGTAGACTATTTTTTTTAATTATTTATATTGATATTAGCTAAAAGCTGACCGCTAGAAAATTCAAAAAATAGATGATAGCTCTTCATCTGATTCAATGAGGAATCAAAAGGTTCTAACATAAATTACTAAATAATGAAACCCCTATATGAGGGAAAGAAATAGAAAAACATTAACGTCAAAGGGCTGATTAGAAAAGACCTTTAGGATGATTATGAAAAGAATGAGAAGAACATTAACATAAAAGGGTGCACTAATCATAGATTACACCGTCCAACCTCTATAAGGAATGAAAAGTTAAAATAGTCCCATATTACACTGCTGTGATTATTGAAAATTTGAGTTCATATCATCTGAGTTAACATATAGACTTAGATTAAGGCATCCCATAAAAATCTAAAAGTAAAAATGCATGCTGGTTCTCCTATTTTTATTTTTATTTTTTTTTCAATTTGGCTTATAAATGCAGTTATAGGATTCTAGAATCTGTATAACCAGATGAATGCATTATCTTAGTCAAAGATAATCTTCAAGTTTGTCTAATTGTTAATAGTGCTCCATATAATAGGAGAAACTGGCCATAGTATGGTCTCTAAATTTAAGTTCACCCTGTAATTCATATGTTCAATGCTACATGCATGTCATGATTTATTTCATTAAACCAAATATTTTATTTATTTTGTACACATTAGTATTTGTGACGATAAAAGCTAGATCTATCCTCACCTTATGCTACATAGTGACCCATCTAGAATATCCTTTATTATTTAATCTATTTGTTTCTTAACATGTTTGTCTAATATGTATTCACTAATATAATTTGCTTACTACTTAGAAAGTGTAAATGATTTATGTACAATGTCATAGTGTTTCATCATAGTAATTTATGCACTGTATTGAAGATCTTTATTGCGTTGTGGTATTTGTTATTAGTAATTTCATATTTATAATGGAATAATGGATATATTTAAAAGGGAAAATTAGAAAAGGTAAGGTTAGATGCTTTTTTGTAATTTTAAGGACAGATGGTTTCTACACTCTAAAATGTGTAAATGAAAACAAAAGACAAGTAGTACAAAGCTTGAGTGTCCAACAACTTTTCACATTTCGTTGCCTATTCTATATATTAGGCTACAATTTTTATAAATGTTGGAAAATAATAAAAACAAAACCGTAGCCTATAGTATAGGTAACGCTTCCTACCACCATAATAAAAAAAAACGTTGCCTATTTAATAGGTTACAATCTTTTTCAATTTAAACAACAGTTTTAGACCGTAGCTACATGTTAAAAATGTTGCAGTGAGTCTTTTCCTAGATTTTCTATATATATATAGATGCTATTTTAGGATAATTAAGAAATCGTTGGAGGAAACAAATGTCTTTGCTAAAGATTGTCTAAAATATTTAATTTTTTAATCTTAATAATTAATTTTCAATTAAAGTTATTCTATTAGTAACTTATAGCGAAAACTATTTTAAATATTTTTTAATTCTAATTTTAAATTTATTATTATCCAATCTCATATTAATATTTAGAAGTAGTGAAAATATAAAAATTTAAAAAAATAATATTAACATTTAGTTTTACTTATTTAGTCTAAAATGATATTTTTCTTATTATATCAAATTATTAAATATATATATAAAAAAGTATAAAAAAAATAATGAAATAAACTATATAGAAATACTAATTAAAAAATAATATCAAAAGTTATGAAACGCATTTAGTATTATTTATATATTTTTTAATGCTGTTGAGATGGAAAATAAATAAGATCAGAATTGTAGCCAACCTAGTCTGAAAACCAAGCATTAGACAACCTGAAACAAACAAACAACACAAAGCCCCCGCAGGCGCAGTGACAACACTGAAGTTGAAAGATGATATTAATGACTTCTTAAACATTTGTTAATGTTAATCCCAAATAATGATTGCTTAGATACACACATATCATATCCTCGATCTTATCCGTACAATTAATTAAAAGAAAGAAGTTGTTTGCTTTATTTAAAATTGGGTCACAACACAACACAATGTCTCCTCCACACTCAACGATTTGACAAATGGCGAGATGCAGAGAATTAGGTAGACAATACCGACACGCTTCATTATTGGAATTGAATTTGTGGCTCTCAGATAGCCATGTGTTTTATAGTTTGATAACGACAGCACTTGTTTCTGTAACATGTGGCATCATTTCATTTATTTAATATCTTTGTCACATCACTCTTCGTCTCGCATCGTGAGGTCAAAAGATATGAATGAAAGAAATATTTGAGTGTACTGAACATAAGAGATTTGTTGGAAGAGCCCGACCCAAATTTTTATGGGTCAAGTTTTGGGCCTACCTGAACTTCTTAGCTGACACCACTGCTGTGTGTATTAAATTTATTATTATTTAATAATCGTATATATAAATTATTTAATTTATTTTTTTAAATTAAATACTATTATCAGTTCAAATATATATGGCTAGTGATAAGCTCAGATTTATTTTGATTTTTTTAGCTATTTTATAAATTTATAAAAAAAAAAGTTAAATTCAATTGATAATTAAAAAATATTAATATTAATATTATTATTTTTAGTTTCTGTACAATCTCATGCTTCCTTTCAAGAACAAGATCTTCTACTGTGTAGAAACAAAAAAGTTAAAAGGGATAATAGAGGGGATCATGATGGTTACTGTGTGAAAAAGTTCCTGACTCCTAATGATATGACATAGTGTAAGAATAGTTTTCGCGAAACTATACTGCGGGATGCGATTATGGCTGAACCTAGAGCTACTCTGGACTGGTCAGATGAGGGTGAAATATCGGACAATGAGTTTGAGGATGAGGAAGGTTTGGATGACCCTAAATGCCATAATATTGGTATGTCTAAGGATGACAAGGCGCAATTGCGTCGGCCTTGGAAATGTGCACTAATTATGCAAATTCTTGGAAGAACCATTGGGTATAATTATCTTCTGAGATGTGTTAAGTTGATAGGGGTAAATCTCCATTTGAGATGACTGATTTAGCTCAAGGATACTATTTACTTAAGTTCTCCAATATGCAGAATTATGCTTTATGATGGTCCTTGGATATAACTGATCATTGTTTGGTGATCATAAATGATGACCAAACTTTGATCCAGAAACAAACGTGATTAATAGAGCAGTTGTGTGGGTTCGGATCCTAAATCTCCCGATTGAGTATTATTCCACCATTTTTTTACAGCGGCTAGCAAAAAAAATAGTATCCCAGTCCGTATTGATGAAAAAACTGTTGAAGATACAAAGGGGAAGTATGCTCGTATGTGCGTGGAGGTTGATCTTGAAAAGTCTCTTTTATCTAAATTTCGACTGCAGAGGAAGATTAGACGTGTTGAATATGATGACTTGAGTCTTATTTGCTTTCAATGTGGTCATTATGGCCACAGAAAGGCTTGAGTCTTATTTTTGAAGATTATGGACCATGAATGGTGGCGAAGAAAGCAGGTAAAAAGATTTTAGACAAATGTGATGATAAGGTTAATCCCAATTTTGTAGGTGGTGATAAGACAAGTGAAGTTTTTAATTGCAAAAAGGTTACTACTAGAATGATTATTGATGGGTCCAACATGTTTGCGTTTCTAGGGGATCAAGATGGTTCTGTGGGATATTTAAAAGAGAAAGAAGGTCATTATATGGGTCAAGGTATTGGGATTGTGGAAGAGCCCAATAGGGATTGAGTGGATGAAAGCCGAGGTTTAGACCAAACTAATGGTAAGGCACCTAAGAATGGTAAGGGTAAAGGTCAAATGAGCCTTAATGTTAATACTCCAATCATGTGACAAAGTGGCGCCCAGCCACCGCGCCTCGGGTTATCCGGGAGCGGGGACTGGACGTTACAAATCAAGCTTGGGCACATTGCTAAGAGCTTCATTCAATTCGATCTAGGTAAATCATTTGTTTAGAAGAGTTAAGAACTCCTCTTTTAAACAATAAGTTCTTGCACATAATGCTCAACATAATATGTTGCAACCAATCGCTGAATCAAAATGCCACCCATCTTCACCCATGATCCCATCCTCTTCTAATCCCCCTTCCACGTCAAAACAAGCAGCAGTGTTGAGGATTCATACTTTGGTTATAGGTAACCTTGCTGATGGAAAGATTAACTCACAAGTGGTGTTAAATGAGGTAGAAATCTTAGATCCCAGAGAGGCTTTTTTGGACGAAAATGATGGCAGGGTTTGGTACAGTCAGAGTCGCCGTGTCGTGCGGAGCTTGGAGATCGAGTTCAGATGGAGGTCTCTCAATGAGACATGTAAGTCTACTTTCTCATATCCATCAATTTTTTATGTCAATTATAGTATGGAATATTTAGGGTATCGCTGCGAAGAAAAGGTTGAGAACCTTAATATCATATTGTAAACAGTTCCACCCAGGGATTGTTATAGTTGTGGAGTCGAGAATTGCGGGAGTGTGAGTTAATTTTATTTGTCAAAGTATTGGTTTTGATAAATAGCTACGGGTTGAGGCAGTTGGTTTCAGTTGTGGGATCTGGATTTTGTGGAATGATGGTTTGCGTAAGATATCTATTTTACTGTCAAACTCGCAGTTTGTTCATTACGTGGTAGAGAATCCATTAGGAAGTGCGTGGATTTTCACAACAATTTATGCTAATCCTACCGAAAGATGGAGTTTGCTATTGTTTCGGCAGCTAATCATGTTTGGGAAGTCGGTCACTTTGCCGTGGATGTTAGTAGGAGACTTTAATGCTATATGATCACAATAAGAAGCTACTAGTGTTGCAGCTAATTTTTTTGCTAGGTGTTCACAGTTCTTGAGGGTGGTTCAATCTCTGGGTCTAGTAGATCTGGGGTTTTTAGGAGCTTCTTTTACTTGGAAAGATATTTATCAGATCATTGTCTATTATTAATTCATTTAGATTATTCTGTATTTGCTCGGCATCCTAGTGGTTTTAAGTTTCAACTTGCCAAGACTGTACACAAAGACTTTCATGCCGCCTTGAACAATAACTTAACGTCTAGGGGTTCGTTTCCGGATAACATTGAGAATGCTAATAGAGACTTACGGTCATGGAGTAAGACTGTCTTTGGGACATCTATAGAAGAAGAGAATTTTGTTAGCTTGACTAAAAGGGGTTCAGGAGAACTTGTTTAGGTCGTCTCATAAGGGCCTCTTGAAATTAGATGTTAAGTTACGATGAGAATTGGAGGTGGTGCTTGATTAGGAAGAATTGCTCCGGTTCTAGAAGTCTCGTGAACAAAGTAGTTAGGGCTTTAAAAGATTAGACAGAATCTTGGAGTTTTGATTCGTTGGCTTTGAAGAGGTTGGCCGGAAACTTTTACAGCGATTTGTATTCTGTGGATCATTCGGTTAGGCCTTTTAAAAAGCTTGAAAAACAATTTCCATGTGAATCTTACTTCGTAAAAATTAAATGCTCCATATCCACAAAATGGAGTAGTCAAAATTAAAATTAAAAACATATATAAAGTTGAATATTATTTTGAAAACAGGGTAAGGCGTGGTTTGACCACTTCCTCTTCAGGTACATTGAACTTGCAATCATATTGACGCGTGAATCAAACGTGTAAGCGTATTGACATTAAAATGATCAATCTTCTGGCACGTGCCAAACCTACTCTTTAATTTATGGAATGAACCAATTCTGAACTCTAGTGCTCTGGTTGATTCTTACTTTAAAGAGATATTGATATAGGTAAGAGAATTTTAATTAAGGAAGTATTGAAGAGGGGTGCCTGGAGACTTCTAGTTGCTTCATCTGTACGAATCCTTCAAGCCTAGGATGATATTAAGGAAGTGGAGGTCTTAGATAGAGATGTCATCTACCGGAAGGATGATGACGACAAATTCAATTTAAAATCTACTTGGAAGAATATTAGAGTAAAAAGTGAGAAAGCTAGTTAGTGGAGGCTAGTGTGGAATAGTCGTTCACCTAAGTAGAGCTTTATATTGTGGTTAGCCATCAAATGAGGCTCCAGGTGAGATTCAGACTTGTAAAATGGATGTCTTATATTGATTCTAGATGTGTATATGCATTGTCCGAAAATTATTCCACATATTTTCTTTTCTTGTTTTTTCACAAGTAAAATTTAGGATATAGTGTTTCAGTTTTTAGTTTGAACTCAACAACTTATATTTGAAAGGATCATCAGTATTTTCTATAGGAAAGCATACGGTAAATCTATGAAGAGTAAGATCAGAAGAACATGTCTTTCTGCTCCTATCTATAATGTTTGGATGACCCGTAATGAAATCATTTTTCATCAAAATCATTCTAGTGTGGAGGAGTTTTGGAAGTAAATATTTGATACTATGTACTTGGTCAAGTCTTGTTCTTTCTCAATGTAATTGCTGGTTTTGGTTCTGCTAGTTAGCTTGGTGTTTTAGTTTGCAGATTGCGGAGATTCTCTTTATTTTGGCGGTTGTTCTTTATTTCCGAAGATGTTTTCTGTTTTTGGTTGTTTTGCATTTTGTTTGGTTATATCTTCTTTTAGAATTAATATATTTTCTTTTAAAAGAAATAGTGAGATAAAAAAAGTGAAAATTCTTTTAAATGAGCTTTTTAAAGTTTAAAATACAATTATAGGTCTGTTTTGGACTTTTTAAAGTTTAAAATACAATTATAGGTCTGTTTTGAAAAACATACAAAAACAGACTTTTAAAAATTTAGTTTTCACTCCATAGGCTAAGTTTCCGAAAATACCCCTGAATCTTTACAATTCACAGATGCTGTGAATTACGCTCACAGTCTGTGAATTACGTTCACAGCTGTGAATGGCCTATGAAGTAAAAATCAAACTTTAGTTTTGCAAACTTTTTAATAGTGGTTTATAATTATATAATAAACTTTTTATGTCCTATAAATTTTTTTTTTCAAAAATAATAATAAATAGGTGCCAAAGGATTGTTGGATATTATGGAAAGTACGCGTTACGATATGATAGGAGTTGCTACTGTTCATTTCAATAGTAATCCACTTCCACAAATAATATATATTATATAATGTACAGATGGATTGTGGACACTCAATTACCGTTTTGAAAAGTTGGGTTTATTCTCTAAATACATTGGGTGATTACCATTTTCATTTTTAAGAAATTGAATTTTGAATTATTTATTTTTGAAAAATATGTTTGGTAGATTTTTTTTTTAATTTCTAAAAAACTTTAAAAATATTTATTAAAACGTATAATAAATGATTCAACCTCATTTCTCTAAATTTAATTATTTTTCATTTTATTTTTATAATTAAAAAAATACCATTAAACCGTGTCTAAAGAGTTGGAATAAAAATTATTAAAAGTAGTAAATGATATAATTAATTATAAATATAAAATTAATATAATTAATTATTATTGAAATTTTATGTTTGAAATTTATATAAAATATTAAATTCTAATTTAAACCGTAAAAACACTCCATAAAGTTATTTTAATATTACATTTTAAATTATTTAAAATTGATGAATTATGGTCATCCAAAACCAGCAACGTTTTAAAAAAAGTGAGCGAGATGTAGCAGCAAAGCGAGTCTAATGTAGATGTCTAAAGGCGAAATGCGAGGGGAAGATACAAATAAATTGCCCTTACATTATGTGCAAAAACAATTGAGCTCGACTCAGCTCAATGTCATTTAAACAAAAGGAAAACAAAAAAGATAAGTTCTACTCGGGAGATGCTACAGTTGAGAGATATGAACAAATATATCTTTATTTGCTTCAATATAACCACCACCTCTCCCTCTCTCGCTCTCTCTCTCTCTCTCTCTCTTTCTCTATATATGATGATGAAGAAGAAGAAGACCACATTATGATATTAAACCTGTACGCTTTTCCTGGGCGAAAAGATTTCACCACTGAATGGCTTCCTAGGCGTGCAAAGCTCACCACTCAATGGCATCGATTTGTCTTTGAACATCTTTATGCTTAACACGTTCAGCATCGCTCTTGAGTATTGTCTCGACGACATTTTCCAATCCGTCCCTGTTTTCATCATCGTCCTGAACTCCTGTAGACTGATTCTTCCATCCTACACAACACATACAAACATATGTTATAATTATAAGACAGGACAGGACAGGACAACAATGTGGTTGTGTTTGTTTACCTTGTCCAAATCAACATCAAACAAGATCTCTTTGATGAACTGATCATTGTTGGGATCGGAGATTTCATCCAGCAATGCTTCTCTCAATTCGTTAAACTCGATATACCCTGATTTGTTCTTATCGAAGAATTCGAATGCTTGTTTAAGAATATCATCGTTGCCTAGTCTTCTCATGTGGATTGACATTGCCACAAATTCATCACAGCTCAGAGTTCCGTTTCCGTCAGAATCCGCCTTCAAACAAGTTTGTTCTCATTTAGATTTCAAAACTAAACAGACATTGAACGTATAAACAAAAAGCAAACTCACAGCTTCCATCAACAATCGAACGTCAGGATCCGACATTTTCTGCCCAATCATCATAAGCCCTTCTCTCAGCTCCTCAAATGTCAAGTCTCCATTATGGTCTTTGTCCATCGTGTGGAACGCATGTTTTAGAGCACATAGTTGATCACTTGGCAAGTTATCCGCTACCACCTGCACCATTACCAACAATGCAATCAATTTCAATAAACAAAAACGGAAGACTCTGTCTATACTCTGATTTCAGACAGAGACAGAAACTCACTCTGAGAGCTTTTCGTTTGAACTTATTCATCAAACCGAATTGCTTGATTCTGGCGCGGACATGTTCTCCTAAATTGACATTTGGTGCGTGGTTTTCCTTCTGTATCCAAGGATGTTCTGCATATTCACACGGAAATGCAATCAGCATCAGATGCAAAACAGCATAAATTTATATAAAATGCATACTCTTACCGAGTACTTCTTGAATTGATATCCTGCAAAAAGGACTCGGTTCAAGCATAGCTTTCACTAAAGTTTTGGCTTCCTGTGAAATCTTCGGCCATGGATCTCTATTGAAATCTATCTTTCCTCGAATAATAGCATGCGCTATTCCTTCTTCAGTTTCTGCCCAAAATGGAGGAACACCACATAGCAAAATGTATAGAATAATCCCAGCACTCCAAACGTCAACTTCTGGTCCATAATTTCGCCTCAAAACCTCAGGTGCCATGTAATAAGGACTCCCAACAATCTCATTGAATCTCTGACCTGCAATACAACAAAACCATATACATCAACTATTATTCCATATATACATGTCTAAATCAGATTCTCTTATAGAAAAATGTTTTTACCAGGTTCAAAGAATATGGACAGTCCAAAATCTATAGCCTTTAATTGGGCATGTTCAGATGTGTCTGCAAACAAGAAATTCTCAGGCTTTAAGTCCCTATGTATCACTCCATTGTCATGACATACCTGCACAATGCATAACCACATTACAATCATCCAATTTAATCAAAACCAAATTAAAACAAAACATGTACCTTGACAATCTCCAAGATTGTCTTGGCAACACTAGCAGCAGCACGCTCAGTGTAATGACCTCTGGCGACAATCCGGTCGAAAAGCTCACCACCCTCACAAAGCTCCATAACCAAATAGATAGCTTCACTATCCTCAAAAGCCTCCTTAAAAGCAACAATATTAGGATGCTTAGGCAACCTCCTCATGATCTCAACCTCCCTCCTAACATCCTCCACATCAATCTCAGTCCTAAGCTTCTGCTTCGCAATCTTCTTACAAGCAAAAGTCTTTCCAGTCTCAATATGCGTGCATTGGTTCGTAATTCCAAATTCCCCTCTCCCCAGTTCCTTCCCCAGCCTATAATGTTCAAGCAGACTCCCGGGAGACGGATTCGACAAGACAGAGTCAGTATTGAATGTACAGGTGGACGAACTGAGCTGGCGCATAGGCTTGTTGTTGCTGTGGTTCTTGTTGTTGTTGGCATTGTGGTGCTTTTTTAATAAGGAGATGCCTTTCTTAGGAACAGATATGCAGCTTCCCATGAGGATGGATGATGAGGATTCTTATTGGTCTGGTTTTGATCCTGGTTTTGGATTCACAAACATCCCATGGGAAGCTGGAGAGGGAAAAGAGAAACACAGAAAGAACAAATTAAATGTAGAGATTTTCTTTTCCTATTTTTCCCAAGAAAGAAATCAGAGTGTTGTCAAGGGAGAAAATAGGTAAAGATCCTATTTTTGGAAAACAATGCAGTTTTTGTTTATATGTTGTCTCATTTTTTCCCGGAGCTTGGCTGTTATTAATGTGCCATTTCTCTAGAAACTGTTGCTTTTTAGCCAACGAAAACAGCTGTGGTGGTTCTGTTTTTGTTTCGAAGCTACATTCTAATTTTTGCTTCTATATCTCACGTCTGCATGGTAAAAAGAAACTATTATTACTAAAAATATTATTAGTAAAATGAAAAATAACTAATAATTACCTTTAATATATGTTAGTTTAAGTTTACTTTATTATTTATTATTATTTTAAAAATTATTGTTCAATTTTTTTCCATTAAATTTTTTCTCAAAAACTATTATTTGAATTTTAAAATTTAATTTTAAAACCCTACAAATTATCAAAAGAAAGTGTTTTTAAGTCATTTTTAATTTTTTTTAATAAGATAAATTATAAATTTTTCAAAAAGTAAATTAAAAATAATAAAAAATATTATATTATAAATAATATCGTTCTATATAGAGAGTCATCAACAAAAATTTATTTTATAAATTTTTTTAAATTAATTATGTAAAGAAATTTATGGTCAGAAAATGCAACAATAAAACCTCCATGGTTTTGTAAAAGTGTTTATTTATCTTTCTAGAATACTAAAACTCCTATTTATAGGGCTATTGAACTATTAACTGTCATAAAGTGTTTTTTCCATTTTTCTTTACTTTTTATTCTAAAATAACGTGTCATGTATATGTCTTTTTCTAAATTTTTAGGAAATTCTCATGCATATCACTATCCGCAAGAATCATGAATATAAAGCGTGGAGGACAATTGATTGCTATTAAAAACTTTAAGGTCCAAACAAGTTTTGGACAATATAAATCAATTGATTTTGGTTGCTTGTATTGAATTTTCGGATGTTTCTCTTTGAAATTAATATACATTTCTTCAATATATATATATATATGGTTAATTCCAAAAACCGTCCAATTTTTGAAAAATTTTACTTTTGACATTTGGATTTGCAAATTTTTAACCAACCACCCAAAACCAAAACCACTAATGGTTTTGATGAGTTGTGAGTGATTTTTGTGTTTTTGGGTGGTTATTTATTTATTTATTATTATTTGATTTTAATAATTTGTAAATTGTTGGTTTAATAATTTTAGTAAATTTTAAATATTTTATTAAATAATTTAAATAATATTTTATTTTTTATTTTAAATATTCCCGTAAATAAATAATTTTTTTAAATAAAATTTTAATTTTAATTTATTAATTTTAGTCATTTATAATTTGTATTTCTAAATTTTATTTTTACTAAACTAAAGAAATTATGTTTTAAATATATTTAATTTATTAGTTTATTTATAATTACTAATAATAATAATTTCTTAGTTTTAATTTTTAATTTTTCTAAACTCTAACTACTATCAATAATTTTTAAAAATTTTAATTCTTTTATTTAATTATTTGAATAATTTGAATAATTTTTATTTTTAACCTTAATTTTTAGTTTGACACATACAACCAAAAATTATATAATTTAGCTTTTTTTAAAGAAAAAATGAGTTTTATTTTATATTTATTTTTCAAAAATAAAATAATTATTAAATATATCTACATTTTTTTATTTTTAATTTTAAACATTTTATTTATTCATATTTATTTTTAAAAACCTATAAAATTATAAAACAATAATAATATAAGTTTTTTTTAATAAG
This sequence comes from Cardiospermum halicacabum, assembly GCA_031304145.1. Classification (NCBI taxonomy): domain Eukaryota; kingdom Viridiplantae; phylum Streptophyta; class Magnoliopsida; order Sapindales; family Sapindaceae; genus Cardiospermum; species Cardiospermum halicacabum. The sequence goes on along the minus strand of JARJHC010000107.1, from coordinate 8,203,734 downwards.
TTTCCAAACATATGAATAATTAAATAATCTCCTGTTGTAGGTTTTTGGAAATTAAAAAAAAAAAGTATTAAAAATCATTTAACCAAATATTTAAAAAATTTAAATCTACACAATAATTTTTTTTATTCAGTAAATTTTAAAAATAAAAATTTAAAATAAAAGTTATTGAAAATTATTAAACCAAACATTTAAAAAATACTAAACTAAATAATAATTTATTTTAGTTTAATAAAAATTTAAATTTTTTTTCAAATAAAAATTTTAAATTATTTAATAAAATATTTAAAATTTACTAAAATTATTAAACAAAAAATTTACAAAATACTAAAACCAAATAATTAGTAAAACCACCCAAAAATACAAAAACCACTCACAGCTCATCAAAACTACTAGTAGTTTTGGTTTTAGATAGTTTTGGGGTGGTTTGTTAAAAGTTTGCAAAACAAGATGGCACAAGTAAAATATTTCAAAATTTAGGTGGTTTTTGGAATTAACCCTATTTTAATATTAGAAAATTATATTGCAATAAATTTTAGAATCAAAATTTATTAATTATATATTATTTAAAAGGTTAATAATTTATCCAATCTCTCTATATATAAATAAAATGTATAAATATATCCATATATATATATTAATATAAAAATAATAAATTTATACTTTTAAAAATATTAATTTTTTTATTAAAGTAGAATAATATTTGTTAAAAAATTAAAACATATTAATGTCAAATAAGGTTTATAAAAAAAAAATAAATAATTTATATATATATATATATATTAGCAATCAAAGTGTCGAATATTATTTACATAATAAGTTTAAAGATATATATTTAAAATTTTAAGTTTAAATATCTTATAAATTTCATTATATAAAACTAATATTTAATATTTAATTAATAACTTAATTACTTTGTTTGTATAACAATTTCACAATATGTAATTAAATTATATAATTATATTTAATTTTTATTTAATTATTTAAATATTTTAATATATTTAGTAAAAATTAAACTAATATTAATAAATATTTAATTTTAAAATTTAACACAAAACCGCACATACTTATTAGCTAGTAGTGGAATAATATTTGATTGTTCAACAATAAAAAGGTAATTTTAATATTTGAAATAAAAATATAAAATAATCATTTTCGGATATAACTGCACCTTTAAAAGAATAAATAAACTCTTTGGCTATGTTTGGCACTAGCGTTTTTCACAGAGTTTAGTGTTTTGAATCAGTCAAAACTCTAAAAGCATTAAAAATCTGTGTTTGGTCTTCTGCTTATAATCTTCCCCTCGGAGTTTTTCACAGAGTTTTCAAAACGTTGCTGAGAGTAACGTTTAAAGTTTCAATCAGAGAGTTTAAACTTAATTTTACAAAATTATCCTTATCCATACTAATTTCAAATTAATTTCTCTTTTTATCAAATTATTTCATGATAATTACTTTTTAATTAATTATTTTATTTTTAGTTTTAATAAATTAAATATATTTCTTATAAAGATAGAGAAAATAAAAAGTTGATTATTACAAATGTATTTTTTTTTTGTTATTTATTGAAAAAAATTAATTTCATTCTAAAATCATATTTAAAATTTAAAATTAATTATTTTTTTTTACATCATGTCCTTTTACGTTATTTAAACATTATTAAATAATTAAAATGCCAGTTTACCAAATAGTATTTATTAAAAACGCTAGTTAAAACGCTAAAAGCTATCCATTATTTAAAAAACGCTAAACGCTGTCCAAAACGCTAAACGCTATCCAAAATGCTAAACGCTAATAAAAACGCTGATCGCGCCAAACACAGCCTTTGTGATAAGAAATATGTAATAAGACCAATCATATATATTTCAAAATAAAATGTCAGAATAACATTGAATAATGATAATAAATCTGAAAACGATATGTTAGAGCACCCATAGCAGTAGCACCAATGGTATGTTTAATAATGGATTCTATACAAAATTAATTATTTGTGCACCTCTACTAACATCTGTTTAATGTAATGCCAACATCTTCTATAAAAACTAGTTCAATAATTGTCATTCAATTGAATTAGTAAAAAGAAAAGGAATAAATATTAAATACATGTAATCCTTTTATCCATTATTATTAATTTTTTATTCTCTTGACATCGATGCTAGATGTTCTCTCCATCAAATAGTAGTCTCTTCTATTTGCAATAGTGATATCAATTAATTTATCATTCACTTCTGGCATCGAGTTGGAGCACCCTGTTGGAGATATTCTTAAAAGCTCATGGAATGACCAAGTCCATAAAGATAAGGAAATGATGATATCCCAACTGTTGTTATGGAAAACTAAGTTAGGTGATCCTCTTCATATGCTTTTGAGTTGTTTCTGTGAACTCTTTCATCTACAGGCACGGCTACCTTTTCTTTCTACATATTTATTGACTCTGCTTATCAAATCTTCACACAATTATTATCAATAATTTAATGCAAATGTGACTTTTTCATTGAACCCTATAGGAAGAAACAATACTCCACCTCCACATACCTTATTAGAAAGACTTTGACTGAGACTAATTTTTGCAGTTGTAGTTTTATGTCCACCAAAGTCGGTCTTCGGGGAATTCCAAGCATGATACGATTGAAAGAAATGTGAATATTGGGCCTGTTCACAATCTGTCTCATAAGCCCAAAAATACATCTGATTTGGACAATACTAATTTTTGCGTTGTAGTTTTATGTCCACCAAAGTCGGTCTTCGGGGAATTCCAAGCATGATATGGTTGAAAGAGATATGAATATTAGGCATGTTCACAATCTGTCTCCTAAGCCCAAAAATACATCTGATTTGGACAATGGTAAGCAAACCCAAGAAAAGGATTCACATCAAACAAATCAAGCTGCATATATTTCTTCTATAGAATTTCAGAAGCAGTGCACTGCACCTGCACACCACACAATCAAATACCTTGACATAATAATAGTTGTGATATAGCTGGCAAAACAGAAAGTTGTCAGGATTGATTACAAATTTTAACTATTAGATTGTAACAAAATAAAATCAATGGATAAAAATCCATCTAGTAGATTGTATATAATCACTCATTGGTTGAGAATAAAGATATACACAAAAATAGTTTTTTGCAAATTTTACATAGTATCAGGCCTTCCTTAGACTAATCATCATGGTTTCTACTACAATCTCTTATGCTAGTGAAAATACGGCCATGTCCTCTCATTCTCTTGAGTTCTCAGCTCTGGCTAAAACTCTTAAGTTTAATCTTCTTTTGACGCTCGACCAATCCAACTATCTAAATTGGCGACCTCAGATTCTAGCTGCTATACACGCCCTTGATTTAGAGATGTATATCTCTCTAGATCATGTCCATCCTCCAGCGATGATTCCATCTCCTAATCTAGTTAGCTCCGCAAATCCTACCTTTATTGAAAATCTAGCTTATAAGGCATGGCATGGAGTGGATCAGTTATTACTCTACTAGTTGCTCACCACTATTAGTAATTCTTTTATTGGGCAAGTTAATCATGCCAGCTTCTCTCAAGAGCTTTGGAAGATTCTAATCAGCTTATGTGCTCATACCTCTCTTGCTAAGGTATTACAGCTTAAGCAAAGACTCTTTTCTCTTCAAAAGAGGGCATCCACCATCTCAGATTGTATCCGACAAGTGAAATATCCATTAAAGACTCTCTGAAAGTTGTTAGTCATGCAGTTTCAGAGCAAGAACTCATCCTCATTACACTAAGTGGTTTAGATAGTGAATATGACTCTGTAGTAGTCCTATTAATAAGCTCTATGGCTCTGTCTTCTCTTTAAGAAGTCATGTATATGTTATAATGCATGAAACACGAATTGAGCAACAACATGCTCATTCTCATCTTTCTCTACTCGCATCTTCTGCTAATTTGGCATCATATCCACAGTCATCAAACAAGGCTTCAATTGGTGGTCGAAGCAAGTTTCGTGGTTGAGGCAATCGTGGTTGAGGGGGTAGGACTTTCAGAGTTTCATTTCAACTCTGTAACAACTAGGACATTATGCTCTAAGGTGTTACAAACGTTTTGATGTAAACTGGCAGGGTAATAGATCTCAATCTTCATTCCAACAGCCTGTGCGCACTCCTCAATAGGCCTATATGACATATGAATCAACTCAGCATACCTCTTCAGATTCTACCTCTGATCCTAATTGGTTACTTGACAGTAGAGCCACCAATAATGTGATGACCGATTTATGTAATCTCACAATTCAGAATGCATACAATGGTAAAGACAAGCTCACAGTTGGTAATGGTTCTAAACTCCCTATTTCATATATTGGTTCATCTTCTCTATCTTTACCTTTAACAGCATTATCTACTTCTTTGATCAAGCTTAATATTGTCCTTCATGTCCCACAAATCACCAATAATTTGTTAAGCATCTCTCAATTAACTACTGATAATACGATTACTGCTGAATTTACTGATTCTGGTTGTGTTTTGAAGGACAACATTATAGGGAGGACTCTACTGAAGGGAATGCTCAAGAATGGCCTATACGGTCTTTAAACTAAACAAAAGACATATGCTTCTATGAAGCCTTTGATCAGTAGTCAAACATAATCTACATCTACTCTATATTCCGCTCTTTTATCTGAATCAAATATCAATGTATGGCATGCTCACTTAGGGCATCCAAATGAAAATGTCTTTAAGAACATTTTACAATCAATGAATCAAAGAAATTGTTCAATTATCAAATCCCTACAATTTTGTGATTCATGTCAATATCGAAAAAAATATAAACTCTCATTTTAGACACATCCCATATCTGTTTCTACCCCTTGAGAAATTGTTTCACTGATGTTTGGGGTCTCAGTCCCTTTCATTCTACATTTAGCCACCAGTACTATTTAATTTTTGTTGATGCACTTTCCAGATTCACTTGGCTATACCCCCTCAAACAAAAATCAGAAACCAAAACAACTTTCATTCAATTTAAATCCCTTATTGAATTACAGTTGAATCACAAAATTAAAGCACTACATAGTGATATGCGAGGTGAGTTTACATGTTTACTGTCATTTCTTACTGAGCATGGTATACAACCACAATTCAGTTGTCTTATACTCATCATCAAAATGGGATTTTGGAACGAAAACACAGACATGTCACTGAAATTGGCTTTACTTTACTGTCTTATGCCAAACTTCCTCTTTATTTTTGGTTGGAGGCTTTTCATACATCTACCTATCTTATTAACTTGCTCCCTACTCCCCTTCTTCAAAATCAATTACCATTTCAAAATTTCTTTAACAAGTCACCATCATATACACATTTTCAGATATTCGGTTGTGCTTTTTTCCTTTTTCTTAGATTCTACAACAAACATAAACTTGATTTCCACACTAGCAAATGCATTTCCCTAAGATATATCCCTATTCATAGGGGGTATTAATGTCTATATCCTTCTAGTAGCATTTACATATCTCGACATGTTACCTCCAATGAATCAGAGTTTTCATATCATTCCTTATTCTCAAAACCAAAGTCATCTTCCTCTCACACTTCTTGTCTTCTTACATCCACTCTTACAGATACATTACAAGTCATACCAATGCAGTCCTCATCAGTGGAGACCTCACTACAATCACCTCCTTCAACCACAACAAATTAGGTTACTCTCCATAATCTTAATTTAGATTCATCTCATTCTCCTCCTACTAATCTAAAGATTTCTAGAGTACAAGTTTTTCATCCTATGCAGACTTAATCTAAGAACGGTATCTATAAAACTAAACTCTACAGCACCTCAATAATACCAACCACACACTCTGAACCACAGTCAATTACTACTGCTCTACATGATCCTCTGTGGAAACAAGCTACGCTAGAAAAAGTTCAAGCCCTATAAAGAAACCGAACTTGGCACTTAGTTCATTATGATTCAGCCATGAAGATCTTAGGAACTAAATGAGTGTTTCGAGTAAAATATAATTCCACCGGAGCTGTAGAAAAATACAAAGCTCATTTTGTAGCCAAGGGTTTCAAACAAGTGTCTGGTATTAACTTCACTGAAACATACAGCCCCGTAGTAAAGTCTTCAACAATTCGGTAATTTTATCTCTTGCTGTTAGCCATGAATGGGACATTTAACAAGCTGATATTAATAATGCATTCTTAAATAGGTGTCTACAAGAAGAGATATATGTACACCAACCACAGGTTTTGAAGACTCTACATTTCCTAATCACGTGTGCAGATTGAATAAGGCACTCTATGGCCTAAAACAGGCCCCAAGAGCTTGGCATAATACACTCAAAACTACTCTCCTGCAATGACAATTTCTGTAATCAAAATCAGATTCTTCACTATTCTACAGGTCTACAAATAATTCTATTTTAGTAATGTTCATCTATGTAGATGACATATTAGTGACAACAAATTCTCCTAGTGCTATCAACTCAATCATCCACAAGCTCAACAAGAAATTTGGATTAAAACACTTGGAAGTATTAATTATTTCCTTGGATTTGAAGCATATCGAAATGAAATTGGATTATACCTCTTTCAAAGACATTATAATCGGGATATTCTTGCTCGAGCAATATGTCAAATTACACTCCTTGCCCCACTCCCATCACTACTGGAACCAAGTTATCTGCTCACATAGGTACTCCTGTTGCCAATCCAACTTTGTATCGCAGTATTATAGATGCCCTTTAATACATGTGTCATACAAGACCAGACATTAACTACCCTGTTAATCGTCTAAGTCAATTTCTATCTAAACCACTTGGATCTCACTAGGTTGCCTACAAAAGAGTCCTAAGGTATCTAAAAGGGACTATTGGATTCTCACAACACTTTCACCCTTCACCACAACCTTTATCTTTACACACTTATAGTGACTCTGATTGGTTCAGAAATCCAGACAATCGAAAGTCCACAACTGGAGGTTGTGTCTTCCTAAGGGATATCTTGTGTTGTGGACTTCAAAGAGATAAACAATAGTAACTCATTCAAGCACAAAAGCAGAATACAGAGCCTTAGCTCAGGTCTTTACAAAAGTAATATGGCTACACTCTTTGTTGAAAGAATTGGGCTTTACTCTAAAGCAAACAAAAGTTATCTATTGTGATAATAATGGTGCTCGATCTCTAACTTCAAACCCGGTGTTTCATTCTTGTACAAAACACATTTAGGTTGATGTACATTTTATACGAGATAAAATAGTGTGAGGTGAATTAAAGGTACGATATATAAAAACATAATATTAGTTGGCAGATTTATTTACCAAGCCTCCCACTGCAGTTAGATCGTCGAAGATGATTTCCAAGCTTAATGTCTCTATTCATCCCCATTTTTGCTTGAGAGGGAATGAAAGAGATATGAATATTGGACCTGTTCACAATCTGTCTCATAAGCCCAAAAGTACATCTGATCTGGACGATGGTAAGCAGACTCAAGAGAAGGATTCACATCAGACAAACCAAGCTGCATATATGTCTTCTGTAGATTTTCAGAAGCAGTGCACTGCACCTGCACAACGCACAATCAAATACCTTGACAGAATAGCAGCTGTAATATAGCTGACAAAATAAAAGTTGTCAGAATTGGTTACAAATTCTAACTATTGGATTGTAACAAAATAAAATCAATGGATAAAAATCCATCTAATAGATTGTATAATCACTCATTGATTGAGAATAAAGATATACACAAAAATAGTTTTCTGCCAATCTTACAACGGTAATTATGAGGTCCAACTCTTACTCATTTATATTTTTCTTCTTCATTTCACTTATTTTTTTAATTTAATACTTCTTTTATTTTTTCAATATTTATCTTTAACGATAAATATCTCTAATTATATATAAATAGAAATTATAATAATTTAATATTTTAAAAGTAGATATTAACACAAATAAAATGAGGGTTAATTTAAAAAACCATCCAATTTTTAAAACCTTTTTATTTCTAACACCTAATTTTGCAAACTTATACTAAATCATCCCAAAACCAACCAAAAACAAAACTACAAGTGATTTTGGTGAGGTGTGGTTGTTTTTTTTTTTTTTTTTTTTTTTTTTTGTATTTTTGAGTGGTTTTGCTAATGATTTAGTTTTAATAATTATTAAATTTTTGGTTTAATAATTGAACTAAAATTTAAATAATATAAATATTTTTTATTTAAAAAAATTAAACTAAAATAAAATAAATTATTATATAGTTTAGAACTTTTTAAATGTTTGGTTTAATAATTTTAATAATTTTAATTTTAATTTTAAAATTTTCCAAATTAAAAAAAAATTATTGTGAAGATTTAATAATTTTTAAATATTTGGTTAAATAATTCTTAATAATTTTAAAATTTTTTTTTCAATTTACTAAAACCTGCTGCAAGAGATTATTTAATGGAAAAATTATAAAATATGAGTTTTTCAAACTTTAACTTTAAGTAAATAAATCATCCAAACTTTATTTAAGTTTATAAATATAAAAAATGAACCAAATTGACCAATATACCCTCAAAAAGGCGCTTCACGGCATCACCAACCTTAAATTAGCCGAGGAAGCGGGTTTCATAGGCTGGTGATGCCGTTAAGCGCGTCTATAAATGCATGTTGGTCAATTTGGTTTATTTTTTAAGTTAAATTTAAACTTTCAAAAGTTTAAAAACTTAAAATAAATTTTGAATGGTCTATTAACTTAATTTAAAGTTTGAAATGCCTAAAAATAAAATCATCCCTTATTTAATTATAAGTATGTTTGAAAAATTATTAAAAACTTTTATATTATTATTGTATTATAATTTTATAGGTTCTTCAAAATAAATATAAAAAGAATGTTTAAAAATGAAAAATAATTTAAAAAATGTTGATATATTTAATATTTATTTTATTTTTGAAAAAATAAATATAAAATAAAACTCAAATTTTCATTTAAAACTATTTAAATTAGATAATTTTTGGTTGTTTGTGTAAAATTAAAACTTTAAGGTGGAAACAAAAAGTTATTAAAATTATTCTGCTAATTAAATAAAAGAATTACTTTTTTAAAAAAAAAAAAAGTTATTGATGTGGTGCCAATCAAACCACAACCAAAAATCAAGACTAAGATTGCTTAAGAAAAATAGCTAAAAGCTTACAATGGTGATTGAATAAAATCTGCTCTTGAGAAATCAGAATCGGATCCTCTTTATGGTCACTCTTAACCTCTATTTATAAGGGGTCTAAGAATTCTCTTCCTGTACGGATTGGGTCTCTCAATTTTTCTAGGACTTGGTCTCCTTATTTAAGTGGAAGAGGATTTTTCTTATCTGTTTGTTTTCAGAAAACCGTGTTTGGATTGGTCCTGATGGGCCCTGGGCCATCCTGCACTATCTATTTCGGTTGAAAAAGGCATGTTGGGCTTGTATAGTCTAGTGTTGATATATGATAAAACTATTGAATATTGAATTGATACATCTGTATTTTTTTACTGTTAACAATTCAATAGCCCTGTAAATAGGAGCTCTAATATTCGAGAAAGATAGATAAACACTTTTAGAAAAATGTTGTCGAAATGTATTACAAAACAAATGAGGTCTTATTGTTGCATTTTCTAACTGTAAATTTTTGCGACCACTATATATACAACAATATTGTTTTAGAATGCAATAAGTTTTTTACTTATTAATTTTAATTTACTTTTTGAAAAAGTTATAATTTATATTGAAAATAAAATTTGAAATTCTCGTCTTGTCGATAAAGTTGTGAACGAGAATGCTGTTTTTCTCTGAGTATCTCTATTTTTTCTTTGTTTTATAGAGATCACGTTGATTGTTGTGCGAGTAGTTCCAACTGATCTCAACTTATATCTCAATCATCATCAGATGGGCCTTTTGGGTAGACCACATAATTGTCGAATATACCTATATTTTCCATATCATCTGTCCTAAACTATCGATAGGCCATACTAAGAGCATTTCTGATAAATGGAATTCATGAATCTATAACCTAAGCATTTCATAGAAAAGTAATTATCCTGTTAATATTTTATCTTTACCTATTATAATTATTAAGTAGAAAATCTCAAACATTGAACATACACACTTACACCTAAATAGCAATTCTAAAAAATTTAATTCAACCTTTTTATATATTAGTCCTACCTGAAAGTTTCCCTGCCATAGTTTCCATCCACACTAAACACATATCCATGTAGAATAAGGGTAAACATGAAATTTATATACCAAAATTTTATAAAAATATAAGCTTACCACTTTTCCTTTGACCCCAACTATAACTGATCAGGACTTACAAATTCCTAGTTAGAGACAACACTTATGGTTAATCATACATGGAATCTAGGTTATGAATTTATTTAACATCAAATGTGTAACATCCATGATAAAATAAGGTTAAAGGTTTGAAGTTACTATCATTACCACCAATGTGCACATTACTTTTCGGGACCCTAGAACTTGAAAAGTCCAAAATTAAGTGTGTTTCACTTGAAGCAACTTAGAGATAGGTTATGAAGCTACTCTTGGATATTTTTCTATGAAGCATGTGAGTGAAGAAAAATCATATTTGAAAGTTATGTGGTGGTTCATACGGTTAGCACTTAGCTTAGAAACCACTAAAAGGATAGCAATCCTTCACAAGGAAGGATCGTTGTTGATAATGAACCTTTTGCAATGGAGGGTATTACAAAATGGTGTTAGAGCATACCTTATGATTGCGAGTTACACCTGAAGATTGTCTAATAAGGAAAAGATTTTAGGAAACTATAGTTATGGAAAAGTTACAACGAGGACGTTATATCTTAAAGAGGGTAGAACATAATATTCTGGATAAAATAAGGTTAAACTATTTAAAGTTACTACATGTACTGCATATTACTATTTGGAAGCTCAATACTTGAGAATTCAAAGGTGAAGTATGCTCGACTTGGAGCTATTTTAGTATGGGTGTCTACTAGGAAGCTCCTCTAGAAGGTTGTTTCAAGAAACATGCGAGTGGTAAAAGAGTATGCTAGAAAGTTATGTGGTGGTTTGTGGGGTTAGTACTTAGCTTGAAAACCACCAAGAGCGACAATTCTTCGGAAGGGAGGGTTATTGTGGTGATGATCCCTTTTGTAAAGGGAAGCATTGTAAAATGAATATTTATAAATAAATTTAACACTAGTGGAAAGCTCACTAGGTAGAAAGTTTTTTTTCCTTTTTTTTCTTTTAAGGAATTCTATTAAATGTCGCGGAAGAACTTCATTGAAACTTTAAATCCTATTGTAAAATCCTCCACTGTAAAGGTGATATTATCACTTTGTCTCCTACAACAGAGATATCTAAAAACTGGACATCAACAATTCATTTCTACATGGAACTATTTGAAACAGTATACATCGATCACTCTAAGGGATTTGAAGATCCCAAGTTTCCTATCCATGTTCAAAATTAGATAAAGCTCTTTATGGCATCAAACAGGCTAGATCATATATTAGAAACTCATAAGTAAAGAATGAGCATAAATATTAAAAATATATATATTAGAAATAAAATAAAACCAATAAAATGAATAGTAAAATAAAGCTTATACTGAAATGGCTGTTAGAAAATTAATTGGATAGCATTCAAAGTGCTGTTGGAGTTGAAAATTATGCGAAATAATGTCGACTGATGAAATTAGAAATGGTGCAGATGATGGAACTGGAAATAGTGCCAGAAAATGATGTCGAAAACTAAAATTGAAAATCGTGCTGAGAAATTGACTGAGCGCAAAATGTGCAATATTCACCGTTAATTTCTCTCATGATTGTTGGATTAAATTGAATGATTTGCTACTTAATTACTCTATTTTGTGATTTAATGCAATTTGGATGGAATTTGCAATTAAAAAGGAAATCAGGGGCTAAAAAGGATATTTTGCGAGTTTGAGTTACCCAATTTCATCGCACAGATCATTTAAATTTCATTTTTTTATTATTAATTTAGATCTTTAAGGATTTTGAATTTTTTATTCCTTATTTTCTCTGAAAAGTTATATTAATCTTTTTCAAGTTCAAAATGAGAGGTGAGACATTTCTATTTTTCTGCATTTCTTTTCTTTCTCTATTTTTAGTTTTGTACATACGTCCCTTTTAATTTTAATTCAATAAGCATTCTACTTGCACCCGTAGCTAGCTGAATCCCATAAATTTAGTAAAGCAGTCTTTTCCATTTATCACATTGTTGTTTATATAATTCAGTATTTATGTATTCTCAGTGTTTCTTGGTTTAGCTTGAATTTGTTAGTCTATTTCGATTAATTGATGTGCACAGTTGATTAATTAAATAGGTTAATACCTCGATAGTTAATAAGATTAAATCAATAATTGTTTAATTTAATTGACATAAGTAGCAGTGAGATACGTCGTGGTGAGAGAATATTATGATCATAACTAAATAAACGCGCTGAATTGCTTTGTTTTCCTAGGCATGAGTCTTTCTAATTTTTAATTCAATCTGCAGTTGAACGTGTCAGATGCTTGTTGGGTTACTGATAGGCTAGGGGCTGGTTATTAAGCACCAAGTCTGATCATCTAATAGGTTAGGAAAGATTGGTTGTTAGGGCACTGATTTGACAACTATAACGGTGTCTACTGGATTAATATAATTTGCCATTAGTTTCAATGATCAACATGATAGATTTGCTTTGCTAGATTATTCTATCGTTCAACAGTAGTTCTAGATTACTTATTTCGCTCTTAGGTTGTTGTTAAAATCCCCATTATTTATTTTATTTGTTAATTTGGTCATAAGAAAAATTAATATTAATTGTTCGTTCCCTATGGAATTGATCATTTTTGCCTATACTACAGTTTGCAAGATAATTATTTTATTTTGACGGTTTCAAGGCCCGTCACAAACTATGTCAAATATTAAAACTTGAAAACAGTATTAGAATCTAAAACTGAAAATGGTGCCAGAAGTTAGAATTAATAATAATAATAATATTGATATTGAAAAAGGAGGATTGTGTCAGAGATAGGTAGAAGTGATAAGAAATGAGAAGTTTATGTACAACTACTCGACTTTTATTGATACCAGAAAATGTTTACACGAAATTGTATTTACAAAAGAAATAAAACTATAATTGATATTGTATGGAAATATTAATCTAATTACAGTCAAACCCCTCTATAACGGCATCGTTTGTTTGATAATTTTTTAGCTGTTATAGTGAATGACTGTTATTCGCATATAACGACCATATGAAGGTTAGATCTCACTTGATTGTTATAAATTCATAATATTAAGAATTTTTAAAAAATAAGCTCTAAATAAAATATGCATAATTTAGAATATTTTTAAAATTAAATTTGTTCAAATATGATGGAAAAGTCAATGATTGTAGCTTGTTTAGAGGATTTCAATCTCTTACTAGCTATATAAAGCTTGAATTAATGATCACTATCGCAAGTATACGGCTCTCGAAGTAGCTTTGTAAGTGTCAAACCACAGAGACTATGTAACACCCGAACCCCCTCCCCGAAGGAAAGGGAATGCAGAGTCCAGATGCTACCGGTGCGGAGACAAATAACATACATACAGATACAGAAATAAACAGATACCGATAGCAGACTTACAAAGCGGAAATCAAATATGAAAGACAATTTTTATAATTCCAAAATCATATAATTCAAAACAAACCCAACATAATTCGAGAATAAACTCTTAATGTTCAAAAGTACTTATTCTGAAACATAACCAAAAAAATAATGCAGCGGGTACAAAAGTCTGATATAAGTTCAACTAAATAAAAATAGAAATGAAAACAAAGTCTGGAAGGTATGCTGGATGATGCGTGAATGCTGACTTGCAAATGATATCCTGCTATCCCACCTGACTGTTTGAACTCAGCAATTTCCATTCCCAAAAGGATTCAAATATACAAAACAAAAATGAAAACAACGAAGGGTCAGACTATCGATGTCTGGTTAGTAAGCCAATGCCCAATAAACATACACATATGCGTCTTATTAAACGAATAGCATGTCACACACATATGCAGGTTAGTTAACAACCAAAGGGTACAATTAGAAGTAAACAAGTTGATTATCAAATCAAGTTATCCCAAAAATAAATTCCCTTTAAGTGATCTAGGATAAGTGATTACAGATTATTGCATTTACCGTCTGAAAAAGACTTTACAGTTGTCAAATTATTTTCAGAAGAGAGACAAAAACCGAATAGTAGTTCGGTAAGCAGTTTGACATGTGATTCAGTCAAAGAGCACTACCAAACTTACCGAATTGTAATTCGATAGATAGTCCGGTAGGTATCTCGGTCAGAGAGCATCACCAGAGTTACCGAATAATATTTTGGTAAGCAATCAGGTAGATAGCTCGGTCAGAGAGCAATTATACGATTCCAAGGAAGGTTTAAGTGACAATTCGGTTCCTAATCCTGTATGAAGCTCGGTCAGAGAGTTTCAAGTCTCCCAGACGCACACCGAATTGTAATTCGATATCTAACTCGGTGAAGAGCTCGGTCAGAGAGGTTGAATAGTCTTCTGAGACTAATACCGAACTACAGTTCGGTAGCTAGTTCGGTAAGAAGTTTGGCCATAGAGTCAATCTAATGATCTCAAGGCTGACCGAATTGTATTACGGTAATCAGCTCGGTAAGGAGCTCGGCCAGAGACCATCCTACATTCAGTTTTCCAGTTTTTAAGTGACAATCTGGTACCTAGTCCGTTATACAGTCCGGTTATGAACACTGGGCACATTTTTAGCCTAGTTCAAATTATGTCGCTCGCTATACTAGTTCTAACTATCAAATGGGTCTAATCCTAATACCTATAGCCAGTTAGGAGTCACAATTCATACTACCCAAAGTTAGAACCCAAAAGACAATAACGAGCATCAGCAGAATCTAACCAAACACATCAAACCTACATAATCAGAAGCAGAAACAGTTCATAATCATAGAGTTTAGATTACCCAATTATTTAGGTGTTTAACTTACCAGGTCTGTCCTTAGTTTAATAACAAAATCGGGAACAGAAACAGACAGATACGGTTAAACCCTCAGAGATGGATCAAAGATCCTAGAAATGATGTCGTCGCATCCTGAAATGAGCCAAGCTCTAGAAATGATGCTGTCGCATATAGAAAGTGGTTGGCAATCAAGATCATATACGCTTTCGCGCATCGATGTATACATCTAGTTTTCCCTAACAGCATGCTGGTCTTATAGTATTAACCTTAGGACAGGACTTTAACAGATTACAGAATTCCAATTCAGATTACAGAAAAATAGCAGACAGATAAGAACACTAGTTCACATGTCCGATCATAAACAGATAATATGACAGCAATATACCCAAATAGTTTATGTAAAAAAATGCAGCAATTGAAGCTATTCCAATCAGAATTCGTCTAGTATAAATTTGATCAATTTACATACAAGCAAACAAACAAAAACATGCAAACGTGGGGCGTAAACACGGCTACTAACCTTATTCGCTAATCCAATCAACCGAATCTACTCCGGTCGGCGATCCTCAACTAGGTCTACACCAAATCAAGCATAAAATCCATAAATTCCAATTTGAGAAAACTAGGGTTTATACTAAAGAACAATTTAAATCAATTGGTACTCAAATAAAACCCATCTATGAAATTACATCAAGGGTTTCAAAACCCAAACCATGAGGAACATAAATCCCAATTCAATTTGTTGAAATCAACTTTAAATCATCAAAACCCTAATCTAAACAAAAACCTCAAATCGATTAAAGTAGTCAAAATCAAAGAGTAGAGAAGTCTAGGTTATGAAGAAATCGAGACCAAATACCAACTCCCAAGTGAAATCCTCAACCAATGAAGCTTAGAAGTTCGTGAAGGTGTTCTTAATTTGAGAGGTTTTGAAAAATACGTTAAAATAAGTTTCTAGGGTTTTGTGACAAATGATCTAAATCCATCATTTTCATATTTATATGCGTGGCAAATATCACCACCAACCCATATGTTACATGTAGTTTTAAAAACAACCCCATTTGTAAAATAATTACCAAATTGACTCAAAATCAAATTGTTTTCAAAATCAATCCAAAAGTCAAACTTAGTCAAATCCTTTGGTCAAACCGGAAAAGTCAACATTTTTAAAAAATGACAATTTTACCCTTATAACGAAAATAAATAAAAATTATAAAAAAATTTTCAAAATAAGCAGACAAATAGCCCTACATTACAGACGTGAAAGACTCGACAAACTACTGAGCTTTGTTCATTAAAATTAAATTGCTAAGTAAACTGTTTTGATCATTTGCTAAATTAAAACATAATTAAATGACTACACATTCATGGTAAGGATTAGAGTCAAATTAAAGTTTCATTTAGGTTAATTTAATTCAGGTTTGACTTTCAATTACTAAATCCAGTTGTTTGATTCCTCTTCCCAGGTAATCAAACCCTACAAAACTAGAACTTAGTTTCCTAAGTTAAATCCTACTCACAAATTACAATCAAAACTGAGTAATCTAATTAGGGTAGTTTATTTCTAAAGTCCCCCAATTATTCAAATTAGAGAATAGACGAACATAAATTTCCACTTCTTGAATTTCAATTCATGCGGCAGAATCTCAAATAAAGTAATCTCTAATAGGATGAAATTCAAAAAAGAATGATAACGAATTCCCTGAACAAGTTCATGAACTAAAATTCAGAAACCAGAAAATTAACATCCAATCCTTAGAAATCAGTAAATAATATCCATGATAGAGTAAAACAACCCTAAACTCAAAAAACAACACAGTTCTAGACAAATTGAAAGGAGGAGGAAATAGAAGAAAAACTCTATATCGGTGAAGAGGAACTCTCCTACTTGTTTCATGAATGTCTAATTTCCTTCTTCTTCTGAAACTCACTTCTTCACTTCAAATCTTCGAACTCCTTCTTTTCAAAAACCGACCCCCATTAAAGAAATCATTCTAGATTAAATACTATTTTTTTGTGCGATACACGATCCGTGTAGTGGTACACGGTCTGACCGTGTATCACTCTGGTTTCTTCAGATGGTCGCACACGGACTGTGTTATTATACACGGTGGGACCGTGTATGGCTCTGTCTTTCTTCTTCTTGAACTCAGCTCCACATTGTCCGTGTCCTGGTACACTGACTGCCCGTGTTTGCTTCTGTTTTGCATGTTATCTCCTTCTTGTTTGGGTTTTGACTCCAACATCAGACATTCTTGCAAGAAAAACCAACGAAACAGCAGTACCAACAATCGAGCTAATTTTATATACTAAACACAATAAAATCATACAAAGTCACTTCAATTTAAGGCAAAATATGTGTTTAAAAACACCAATGATCAAATTCCCCTATGCTAAGATTGTTGCTTGTCCTCAAGTAATCAAGATTGGAATATCAAAGAGGGAAATGACAATAGGCGAGCTCAGAATGATAGATAGAACAATGGGACAAATGGACGAACATGCTAGAATTAGAAAGAGGAAAAATGCTAATGATGAAAAATTATATGCTTAAAAGTAGCAATGAGTAGGAATGCGACTAAATGACCCCTAAAACTAAATGTTTCCTAGACTTTACATGAATAACATCATTTAAAAACAAAATACTAACTCAAAGTAACGACTCATCACCTACTACTTCAACCAAGTTTAACTCGAGGCTTCAAATGGCTCAAAACTTCTAAACATGTAATAAAGCCATGTTAACAAAAGAGAAACAAGTAACAAGATAAATTCAGCAACCATATCCAAACTGTCTCAAAGGAGTGCCCTTTTTATTTTTCTTTATATATATACCAATCTTCACTATGGCTGTCTTTCGAGTCTGTAACAGCCTAAGAATTGGGGCTAACTCTCTCATTTACCAGCTGCTCCATACATTCAAAGACTTAAGGAGCATAGATGTCGTGCCACCTATACTAGCTAGTAATGGTAAATGCCTAAAGTGTGCAACTTAGCAAAGTATTTCAGCCTTAAAAGGGGGTTCTCCTCCCAAAATCCGGCTTCTCCATACGTACGAAGACTTAAGGATAGAAGATGCTGACCCATCAACTTTGGCCAGAATTGGTGTCGCAGTTGGTTTTTTTTTTTGTTCGCAACTCCAGTAACAGAATATTTACTAACTGTTTTTTTAATAGTTTCTTAGAAATTAAAAACAACTCACAACAAGTCTAGAAGTAAGTCATTATATTCCAGAAGCTAGACCTGGCATCAAAACCAGGCTTCTACCTTTACTCAAGAGTTAGTACTAAGTGATAATAATGCAAATACAATGCATGAATAACAAACACAATAAAACAAAGAAAAATACTACATGAATACTAATCTACATGCTATGTTAAATACTACTACATGAATGCTACTAATCTACATGTTATGCTATGATTCCCTATGCTAAAACAATGCATTGTCCCAATGCTCTAACTATGAAGGAGGAGGATCGGAACCACCACCGGAATGGGAATGGCACCAATCATACAAAAAAGCAAAAGAAGATTGCAAAGCCTCTTGATTAGTAGAGACGGTGGAGGGAGTATTTTGAATGGACGACAATTGGGAGCTTTGATTAGTCTGCTCGGCCTAAATAGCATTGAGGGTAGATTGTAATCCCGAAAAAATAAATGAATCGGGTGACCGACGACGAGAAGAAGAAGCACCTAGTGTGAAATGAGACTGGGATGGTGGTGATGGTGCAGGCAGGTGGGAGTGACCTATAGGATCGTCAGTGTCAGCAGGTGTGGGTTGCCATCGCAGATTTTTAGGGAAGCGAAGACTAGTACGTACAGGGCAAGGCAAAGCTAACCGAACACCATTAGGATAAACCCAACAAGGAACACCTCGGACAGTCTTAACCATATCCATAGCCTCTAGAGTGGCATAATCTAAACACTCAGACCCTTAAACAAGAAACTCCTAATTATCACTAGGGTAAAGCCTAAAGCTAAAGCAAGTGGTGTGATCAAGCCACCGATAGTGATATCGCCGCTAGAATGATTAGCAACCCTATTAAACTATTGGGCTAAATATGAACCAGCATCTAAAGCTTCACCATTATACATGGCATACAAGAAATAAAGTTCTTGATTCCTAACAACATTAATGCTATCTCCTTAGTGAAAATGCAAGTTGCTAAGATCTTATAAGGATAGCGGAAAACGGGATTTTTGATATTAGTTCCTTTAGAAGATGTGGGGTTGTAAGAACCACAAGCAATCAACAACCAAAAGGAAAACTTATCAAAACTAGGAGGAATCTTATGATGGACTATGTCTAAACCTGTAGGCAGCGCAAAAACATTATTGAATTCATCCAATGTGAGCGAATGGCGACGTCCTAAAAGTTGGAAAGCTATCTTACCGTTTTGACAATCCCTACCCTGATTGACTTCAACAAATATTGGACATAGGAATTCTAAAGTAAGATTAGAATAAGTAGAGCACCTAACATCAAGAAAATTTCGCAAGCCAATTGCACCAAATAGACCAAACAAATCATCTAATAGCTCTAAATTAAACAAAGTATTCTCATCATAATATCTTGTACCCACAATTTTTCTATCACGCAGTGTACGGTAACGATTAAACTCTTCTCCTTCAAGATTGAAAGGATTAGAATTACCTATTGATGCAGAACGTGAACGGGTCGACGTTGGAACCGGACGAGCCCTTGTTTGTGGCGGAGATGCTTGACGACGGCTACTGCTGCCACCAATTGAAAGTCTTCTACTCTTACCCATAACCTGCAAGTTGAAACAAGAGTGTGTTAGTGAAAAACCGAAAATGTGAAAGCCAAAAAAGAGAACAGAAGAAGAGAGAAGGATTAGCGGAATAGAATGTAAAGGCAGAAGAGTGAGGATGCTAGTACGTTAATGGAGATGGATAGAGATTATGGTGGTGGAATGGGAAGGGATGGAGAGTTAGGGTTTACACGGTTGAAAGAGGGAAAAGTGAAGAAGAAGAGAAAAATTGGAGTTTTGAATGGGGGGTCCCGATACACAGTCCGTGTACCAATACACTGGCAGGTCGTGTACGCCTCTATCTTACACGAAAAATTTCTGAAAAATCGCACACGGTCTGTGTTCTTCTACACGGGTCGATCATGTACGCCTCTGACAAATCTACTCTCTTTCTAAAAATTTCACACGGTCAGTGTTCCTCTACACGGGTAGACCGTGTAAGAGTCTGTTGCGACTGCTCATTACGTGTAAATCTTACACGGTCTGTGTGCACAAATACGGTTAAACCGTGTGCTCCTCTGTACAACTGGACAAATTTTTTTATTTTTTTTTCAAATTCCTACAAAAACTCAAATATAAAACTATACAAGCAAAATATGACAATAAAAGAAAATATGTATAAATGCAAAATCAAACACTAACATTAAGAAGTTTGAGAGCAAAAAGAGATAGAAGAGGTAACACCTAGTGGATGACCAACAAAATATGGTTTCAACCGTTGGCCATTAACCTTGAATATTCCTGAAGTGTGACTGAAAACTTCTACAGCTCCATTGTCAAATACACGACTAACAGTAAAAGGACCAGACCATCGGGATTTTAACTTTCCCGGAAAGTTTCAACCGTGGATTGAAAAGTAGAACCAAGTGACTTGCTTCAAAATTCTTTCTGCTGATATGTTTATCATGCCAGAACTTTGTCTTCTCCTTATAAATCCTGGAACTTTCATAAGCTTTCAACCTCAAAACATCAAGTTCACACAACTGCATAGCTCGCGTTTCACCAGCTGATTTCATATAAAAGTTCAGAGCCTTGACTGCCCAGTATGCTTTATGTTGAAGCTCAACTAGAAAATGGCATGATTTCCCAAAGACAATCTGATAAGGAGTGGTGCCTAGTGGAGTCTTGAAAGCAGTCCCGTATGCCCATAAGGCATCATCAAGCTTAAGTGACCAGTCCTTCCTTGATTTTTCAACAATCTTGGCTAAAATGCTTTTAATCTCTCTATTGGAGATTTCAACCTGACCATTGGTTTGAGGGTGATAAGGTGTAGCAACTTGATGATAAACCCCATAACTTTGTAAAAGAGTTTCCAAAGGTTTATTACAGAAATGAATGCCATTGTCACTTATCAAAGCCCTTGGCATTCCAAATCTCGTGAAAATGTTCTTCTTTAAGAATTTAATACCACCTTGGCATCGTTGTAGCTGTAGGTATTGCTTCTACCCATTTAGAAACATAGTCCACCGCCATAAGGATGTATAGATTTTTATGGGATATAGGGAAAGGTCCCATAAAGTCTATTCCCCAAACATAAAAAATCTCCACTTCTAGAATTCCAACTTGCGGCATTTTGTCTCTCTTCGAAATATTTCCAAGGCGCTGTCAACTGTCACAACAAGAAACAAATACTTTCACATCATTAAATAGGGTTGGCCAGAAAAACCTGCTTGAAGAATGTTTGCAGCTATTTTCTGAGGCCCAAAATGACCTCGCTGAACTGTTAAATGACACTGAAACAATACGCTTTGAACTTCATCTTCAGGTTACATCTCCTGAATATTCCATCACCACAATGTTTGAACAACAGAGGTTCTTCCGAAATATAGTATTTTGAATTCGAGATCAGCTTCTTCTTTTATTAGAAGTATCAGGAGGAAATACCCCACAAACAAGGTAATTCACTAAATCAAAATACCAAGGAGCAAAACTTACTGCTAATAGTTATTCTCTTGGAATGGAGTCATCAATTGGTACCTTACTTTCAGCGGCTATAATCTGTGACAGATGATCTGCAACAACATTCTCTGACCAGCTTTATCCCTGATTTCCAAATCAAATTCCTGAAGTAGTAGCACCCAGCGGATTAACCGAGTTTTAGAATCTTTCTTCTTCAGCAAATGCGTGATGGCAGCGTGATCAGTGAAAACTACTACTTTAGAATTAATCAGATAAGATCTAAACTTCTCTAAAGCAAAAATGACTGCCAGGAATTCCTTCTTAGCTGTGGCATAGTTGACCTGAGCATCACCCAAAGTTCGACTTGCATAGTAAATGACATAAGGCTTGTTATCTTTCCTTTGGCCCAAAACTGCTCCTAATGCATGATCGTTTGCATCACACATGACTTCAAATGGTTGTTCCCAATCCGATGCTTGCATAATTGGAGCTAAAACCGATGCTTCCTTCAACCTATAATAAGCACTCAAATAATTCTCATTAAACTCAAAAGGTATATCTTTGACCAATAATCGAGTGAGAGGTTTTGAAATCTTTAAAAAATCTTTAATAAACCGCCGGTAAAAACCAACATGTCCAAGAAAACTCCTCACACCCTTTACTGAAGCTGGTGGTGGTAATTTTTCAATCACCTCCATTTTCGCTTTGTCAACTTCAATACCTTTACTTGAAACTAAATGACCCAACACAATACCTTCTGTACCATTAAATGATATTTTTCCAATTCAACACAAGATTAGACTCTTCACACTTTTTCAATACTTTTGAAAGATTTTCCAAACAATTATCAAAAGATGAACCATACACTGAAAAATCACCCATAAAACTTCCATGATATTTTTCTATAAAATCAGAGAAAATGGCCATCATGCAGCGTTGAAAAGTAGCAGGAGCATTACACAAACCAAAAGGCATGCGTCTATACGCAAATGTACCGTATGGACAAGTAAATGTGGTCTTATCTTGGTCTTGAGAGTGAATGGGAATCAGAAAGAAACCCGAATAGCCATCTAAATAGCAGAAATGAGAATTCCTAGCTAGCCTTTCTCGCATATGATCAATAAAAGGAAAAGGAAAATGATCCTTCCTAGTGGCTGTATTAAGCTTCATGTAGTCTATACACATTCTACAACCAGTAACAGTCATAGTAGGAATCAGTTCATTTTTATCATTCTTCACTACAGTCATTCCCCCCTTCTTAGGCACTACATGGACAGAACTAACCCAATTACTATCCGAAATTTGATAGATAATCCCTGCTTTCAACAATTTCAGATTTTTTTTCTTAACAACTTCTTGCATACTAGGGTTTAATCTCCTTTGATGTTCTATGGTTGGTCTATGATCATCTTCCATGAGAATCCTATGCATACAAACAGAATGATGAATTCCCTTAAGGTCATCTAAGGAGTATCCTAAGGCTTTCCTATTCTTTATCAACACTTCAATAAGTTTTTCTACCTTAATAGTACTCAAATGAGCATTCACAATAATAGGATAGGTAGAATTAGGGCCCAGAAACTCATACCTTAGATTCGAAGGAAGAGGTTTGAGTTCTACCTCAGGAGCTTTTTCAACTTTCTGCCCCTTTATTTTAAGCACCTCTAAAGTTGCATCCTTGCATTGAATTGGGAGATTGGCCAAAGATTTGGCCATCATTGCTACCTCTGCATTTTCATCCTTTGTTGACCCATTAGAAATCAAATACAACTCAAGCAAATCATCAGATTTTTGGTTAGATAAATTATTAAGAACAATAGAGTCAACAACATCAATCTTACAACAATCATCACAAATACTAGGAAACATTGTTGCTTTTGACAAATCAAATTGTACCTTATCTTCTCCAATCTCAAATGATAGCTTACTATTTTTCACATCGATTTGGCAATCAGTTGTAGCCAAGAATGGTCTACCAAGAATAATTGGAGTTCGGTTGTCCTCCTCCATCTAAAGAATGACAAAATCAACTGGAACATAAAAATCACCTACCTTTATGGGAACATCCTCCAAAATTCCAACTGAATACTTCACCGAACGAACAGCTAATTGCAAAGCAACTTTAGTAGGAGTTAATTCACCAAGATCAAGTTTCTTACACAAAGAATAAGGCATTAAACTCACAGTAGAACCCAAATCACACAAAGCAGACTGAATAGTTACCTTACCAATCTGACAGGGAATTGAAAAACTACCTGGATCGTTCAACTTTGGTGGAAGCTTGTTCAGAATGGCAGCACTGCATTCAACTGTCAAAGCAATTGTCTCATATTCCTCCGATTTCCTCTAATTAGAAAGAATTTCCTTTAAGAATTTCGCATAGGAAGGCATTTGTGACAGAGCATCTGTAAATAGAATGTTAATATAAATTTTCTTAAGGACCTCTAAAAAATTCTCAAACTGAGCATCTAGCTTAGCTTTGGCTAGCCTATAGGGAAAGGGCAATGGAGGGACATAAGGTTTAATCACTTGTCTTTCAACCTCTTTAGTTGAACTCTCAGGAGTAAGGTCAACTCTCTCATGACTATCACTCTTCTCACCCTCATCTCTCCTAGCTTGAGGATCTAGTAATCGTTTACCACTTCTAAGGGAAACAACCTTGCAATGCTCCTTTGGATTTGTCTCAGGTTAGCTTTGAAGCTTACCTGAAGGATTGGTGGAAGAACTAGCCTGAACTGCTATCTAGTTCTCAAGAATCTTGTTATGTGTAGCTAAAAGGCCAACCTTAGAAGCTAGTTGCTTAATGATTTAATCTTGTTGCCTCTGAGCTAATAACATAGACTTCATCATGGTCTCAAGATTTGACTTAGGTTGGCTACCTTGATTTTGAGGTCTTTGGAAACCTGATTGTGGCTATTTATTGTTCTGTTGGAATGGGGGATTCTGATTATTTCTCCATGAGAAATTAGCATGGTTCCTCCAACCTAGGTTATAACTACTAGAATTGGGATCACCTTGAGATCTAGAGTTAAAATTTCCTAGAGCATTAACTTGTTCACTAGCAGTATCTTGAGCAAAAGGACTACCAACTTGACAATTAGCAGTTATGTGATCAACAGCCCCACAACTTTCACAAGTAGAATTAGAACTACTAGAAGCAGCAACAGAATTAACATTCAATTTCTCTAACTTACTAGACATGGCATCAACTTTAGCTGAAAGAAGAATTAAGTATCTACCTCAAGTTTACCTGAAGTGCGCTTAGCAGCTGGAGTTCCTCGCTCATTCGACCATTGATAGTTGTTCAAAGACATTTCTTCGATCAAGTCATAAGCTTAATTGTATGTCTTGTTCAGGATTGCTCCACCAGTTGCAGCATCTACAAGAGTCCTGGTTGCTTGAAGCAGCCCATTGTAGAAGTTATGAAGGACCATCCAATTTGGCAGCCCATGATGTGGACAAAGACGAAGCAGATCTTTGTATCTCTCCCAAGCTTCATAGATTGACTCATCTATCCCTTCTGCGTGAAAGTAGATATCTGATTCCTTAAGTTTGTTGTCTTGCTTGGAGGAAAATACTTGGTCAAGAAAGCTCTTGAAAGTTGATCCTACATTATGATTGAACTGGCTGGAATAAAATGTAACCAAGCCCTCGCTTTATCCCTCAAAGAGAAAGGAAAAAGTCGCAGTCTTATCGCATCAGGTTGAACTTCATTCATCTCAGTGTATCACAAGCCTCTAAAAAGACTGAGATGTGCATATTGGGATCTTCAGATGGTAGACCACCAAACTGGGACTGCTGGATCATAAAAATCAAAGCGGGCTTTAGTTCGAAATTGTTTGCCTCTATATGTGGATTTCGTATCCCAGATATGTTCTCCTGCACTCCCGATTCAGTAAAATCGCGGAGTCTTTACTTCTGCGCCATATTGACACTACTGCTGCCAGCAGCTTTAGTCCTATTCAAGCACTTGCGTTTGTTCCTTTGATGAAAATTTCTTTCTATCTCGGGATCAAAGTCAGCTCCAAAGATAAACTGCATAAACTTCCTACAAAAGAAGAGAAGAAATTAAGAGATGCACTTAATAATCTAAAACAATTTTATACAAACACATATAAAATACTAATATAAAAACTACTTATATACAACTAAACTTAGTCAATTTCATTAAGAAAAGTCTCAATTTTTGACGCTAGTCCCCGGAAACGGTGCCAAAAACTTGGTCACTACCGCAAGTATACGACTCTCAAAGTAGCTTTGCAAGTGTCAATCCATAGAGACTAGAACAACTATTAAGCTTTGTTCATTAAAATAAAATTACTAAGTAAACCGTTTTGATCATTTGCTAAATTAAAACATAATTAAATGACTAGACATTCATGGTAAGGATTAGGGTCAAATTAAAGTTTCATTCAGGTTAATTTAATTCAGGTTTGACTTTCAATTACTAAATCCAGTTGTTTGATTCCTCTTTCAAGGTAATCGAACCCTACAAAACTAGAACTTAGTTTCCTAAGTTAAATTCTGCTCACAAAATTACAATCAAAACTGAGTAATCTAACTAGGGTAGTTTATTTCTAAAGTCCCCCAATTATTCAAATTAGAGAATAGACGAACATAAATTTCCACTTCTTGAATTTCAATTCATGTTGTAGAATCTCAAATAAAGTAATCTCTA
Source organism: Cardiospermum halicacabum (assembly GCA_031304145.1). Taxonomy (NCBI): domain Eukaryota; kingdom Viridiplantae; phylum Streptophyta; class Magnoliopsida; order Sapindales; family Sapindaceae; genus Cardiospermum; species Cardiospermum halicacabum. Next base: position 8,177,440 of record JARJHC010000107.1, on the reverse strand, counting down.
ATAGGATGAAATTCAAAAAAGAATGATAACGAATTCCCTGAACAAGTTCATGAACTAAAATTCAGAAACCAGAAAATTAACATCCAATCCTTAGAAATCAGTAAATAACATTCATGATAGAGTAAAAAAACCCTAAACTCAAAAACAACATAATTCTAGACAAATTGAAAGGAGGAGGAAATAGAAGAAAAACTCTATATCGGAGAAGAGGATCTCTCTTGCTTGCTTCGTGAATGTTCAATTTCCTTTTTCTTCCTTTGAAACTCCCTTCTTCACTTCAAATCTTCGAACTCCTTCTTTCAAATACCGACCCCCATTAAAGAAACCGTTCCAGATTAAATACTATATTTTTTTTGTGCGATACACGGTCCGTGTAGTGGTACACGGTCTGACTGTGTATCACTCTGGTTTCTTCAGATGGTCGAACACGGACTATTGTTATACACGGTGTGTCCGTGTATGGTTCTGTCTTCCTTCTTCTTGAACTCAACTCCACATTTTCCGTGTCCTGGTACACTGATTGCCCGTGTTTGCTTCTATTTTGCCTCTTATCTCCTTCTTGTTCGGGTTTTGACTCCAACATCAGACATTCCTGCAAGAAAAACCAACGAAACGGCAGTACCAACATTCGAGCTAATTTTATATACTAAACACTAGGAATGGCAACGACACGAATATGGTACGAGTATAACTCTAACCATATCCGTACCGTAAAATTTTAAATGTAAAAGATCTGCACCATATCCGCTCCGCACGGTATAAAACTTGTTACCATATCCGCACCTTGTGGTTTTTAATAAAATCCACTATCATATCCGTATCCGCATTCATAAATCTCTTTTAATTTTATTTATTTTTTAATTTCTTAAAATAATACAAAACCTATTATGATTTCCACTCACACTAAATAATGAAATGTAAGATATCTTCTATTAAAGTTATAATATGAAATACATAATTATTTGTAACTTTTGAAAAAATATTTTTAAAATAAGTAAACAAAACATACAACACCAGACTGAAAATAATATCTTAAATAGAATATAGAATATTCTTCATACTTGAATATTAAATCTAATTAAATAATTAATAATTAATTTATATTTGACTTATAATGATTTTTCTTCCTACGATAAATCTATTTATTTTCTTATTAGTAAAATAAATAAATATTTATATTATACATATTTATTGTATAATTTTTGCGGTACGGATACGGTACGAATACAGACGGTAAATTGCTATATCCATATCTGTACCATATTCATTACGGTAACGACAAATTTATATTCGGATACGATAATGGATTAACTTTTTTCGGATACGAATACGAATATTTTTACTACGATATGATACGGTATTTGTGGATAGCGGATCATATTGCCATCTTTAGTAAACACAATGAAATTATACAAAGCCACTTCAGTTTAAGGCTAAATATGTGTTTAGAAACACCAATGATCAATTAATGAAGATTTTGGTCCGAACTTTCTACAAAATGGTAGTCTATTGTCTTCCATTGAAGGCAATCCAATGTGAATATACCATGCAGAGTCTCTTTTGTCAGATGAGAGACTCCCTTAGAGACCAGTGCTGCGGATGGTCTAAGTTTTAATGTTTCAAATTATTTTCATTAATTATTTATGATTACAAAACCTTTGAAATTCAATCATATTCATTATCATTATTTATGCAATATTTTTTTTCATGATTTTTAGTTATTAAAAATTAAAAAAATTCTTTTAGCGGTTGAAGTTAATAATAATAGTTATCTAAATTTTTTATTTTTATATTATTTTATTAAAAAAATAATTATTATATTTGAGTAGGCCATTATAGAGAATGAATTTTATATAGAGTGTTCTATTTAAATTACGGTTGTTGTTATAGGGAAATTGCAGTTATAGAGAATTAGAATAAAAAAAAAAAAATGTGTTCCAAAATAAATTCAAGCTCTTATAGTGAATTACTATTATAGAGAACTGTAGTTATAGAGGGATTTGACTGAATATCTCTGTTTTTTATACGTCAATTAAATTGATATTTGCATAAAAATGAAATGTTCCGTATTACTTGAAATGCCACATGGGTTTGCGTAATAATCACTCTGTTATGCTGGATCTTCTTAGATTCACCCATCGAATTTGATAGGTAAATGATTTGCTACTTTTACTTGCTTTGAACACGAATTCCTTAATAAATATATAAGTTAAATATTTTCTGTTCACTTGTTTTTGTCATACAGGTACGGAAGCCAACACATTAGCATACGGTACATGCTGATTTAAAAAAGAAAATTCAAGTGAGTACTAGCAGAGTAGTTAAGTCTAATTCATCCGTCTCTTTTTGAATTACTCTGTTAAATACGATTTGAGGATTCTTCTATCTGTTCGGATTATTTTTTTTATTGCAGTAGTCACAGTGAGTCTTACGTCCAACAAGAACAGAGACCAATGACTCTTTTATGTCCAATAAGAACAGAGGCCAGAAGAGATGAGATAAGATGTAAACATAATCAACAAAGCAGTTTTATGGGGAAGGAATTTGTAATCGGTACAAATGGAATCAATTAAACAGTAAGTTAAACTATGGGAGGTCTAAGCAGTAATTTTATATTTTTTTAATAATTTCTTTATAATACAAATAAATTTGAATTATAAATTTATTTTTATGTTGAAGTCATTTTCCAGTGCATGGCTCGTACAGATGTCAGTATCAGCAATTCACCCCGTATGTTTTCACATAAAAATCAAACAAGAAATGAATTTACAAACTTATTAAAGATAGATAATCAGTTCAGCTACCAAGAGGGGGAAAAAACAATAAAACCATGATTTGATCTATCATTGGCCATCTAAAAGCTTGAGAAAGACAATTGAAACCTTCACAAATGAGAATATTTGCATTCCGTACTGACATGTTTGGTACATAATCACAAGTTGCTATTGCTGTTTATATTAATATTATATATTAAATAAAAGCATAAACTATATATACACCAACAACAGATTGCTTGTTTCCAGACAACACAAGTTTGAAAAGCAGCTGTTTCTCCTCATTCCTTCCACACTTGACTAACCAGAGAACCAAAATCGTTAAGATTTTCACAAAAGCTCAGCCAGCTACAGTTGTGATGTGCTGCTAGGCATATCTGAATTGGTAGAAGGTACAATGGGCGATTGGCTTATCTGCCAGTATCATGGGAACTACCAAATCTGATGTTTCCCTTTCCTCTTCCACTTTTTCCCTTGCTGGCCCCTCCTGTGTACTTTGAATTTGTTGTCTTGCTACAAGCCGCGCGAGAGTCCACATCCGCTAGCCCATTTTCCAACGCTCTAACTAGGTTCTCAAAGTAATTTTTTGTCACACTGTTTCAAGCAAGAAAAAGTTTATCATGACAACTTGCAGATCATATAACCAAAAGAAAAACCTGAACAATATTATGGAAAAGATAAAATAAAAAAATTCAAACCATCTTTGACACTGTTTCTGCAATTTCCATTATCACTAACTAATCACTAATCCACAACTTTGAAAGAAGAAATCAATACTGATGACACACTAATACGCTTGCGACATTGGACATAAGATCATTTAGTTATATGAATCCAAAATTGTTGAAACAATCCTTCCAATTAAAATATTGTGAGATCAAACATTCAATCAAGCCTTTTAGCCAAAAGCAACAAGATAAAAGTTTAGACATACATTCTCTATTCGTTTGTTAATAGTGACACTAGAGAGCCAATTTTCATTACCAACTTTTTTCTGCCAAGTGTGATGAGGCAGAAAAGGTTGTTATATGTGCTCTTGGTTTTTCCAAATTATTACTAATACCAATGTTGTGTAAGGCTTAGCTCAAGGCTTCAGAATTTAATATTGATTGACAACATTATAATGCAAAAATACCTGGTCAGTCCAGCCAACTTTGTACGGAATTCATTGAACTCTTTTGGCGAGTTGTTTTCATTAAGAAATTGTAGTAGTTCTTTCTCTGCACATTGATGAAGTCTTTCCAAACCTGATTCTGCCTCACCTGCCCAGAGAGTTGAGTTACAAAGTGGTACAAAAATACCAAATTCATAAATCCACATTATCGATTTAGTACAGATACTACCTTGCAAGTACTCGAAAAATTGTCTCTTGGCATGTTCATGTTCAGGTAAGTAATATCCATATGCATATGTCCATTTTAGAACTCTCCGACATTCAACTATCTGCAATTTTTTTATGCAAATACAAAATATTACAAAGACAAATATAGATAAGAAGGTCTATCAAACAGTTCATTCAATTTGATACAGTTTCCAGATAAGAGTGGACTGTTTCGTGATGGAAAAATAAATCAAGAAGTCTAATATTCTGCCATCCATTGTAAGTAATACTAGATACACCCAAGAGACCTGATGGAAGCTTTATTGCAAACATTCTAATGGGAGAACTCCAAGAAAGACTAGTCTCAATCGCCCACCCAGCAGGCAGAATATGTTTAGGTATTTGGTAAACCATCCCAAAAGGGGTAATAGTTAAGTTCCAACTCAATTGCTCATCAAGAAACCAGTTGTAAATTGCATGATCATTTAGCGAAAAATGATGTTATCTGACTCTAATTAGGTAATAGGTAGTAGCCCAGATAATGTTACTCAAAGTCAATCAAAATGTATACTGGTCTCTTTCTTAAAGAAAAGATAGTTAGGTGAGAATTCTATTGCGGGATTAATAATTAAAAATCTGCATAGGACTCTACAGTGTGCCAAAGACCAAAACTCCACAATAAATACTCCAATATCAGAAATCTACATTTCTAAATATGCACACATGACAGCATAAGTAGTACAATTGCAACCAGAAAGGTCAGATCTGCTACTACTGACTAATCCAGAACTTAATGAATTTTACCCTTGTCCCAAGCAATCACAAGAATTCAGTACAATTTTCAAGATTTAATCTTCTCATTAAAACTAGAAGAAAAGATCAACAAAAAATATATATATAATACTTGAGTAGATAAACTCACCTGAAGCCATGCCTCTATGATGAATTTCAGCTGAGATTCAGGTGTGCACTGGATGTCACTAAGTTTCTCAAGCTAACAAAAGAATAAAACAAAATAGCATTACTATAAACCCTGAGAATAGAAGATAAACTACAAATGCACCAATATCATGCTATTCAGGTTTAAGGAACGACCAAAAAACCACAAATAAACAATGCTACCTCTTCCTCTAGCAAATCTCAAAAAAATTAGAACTACCATTAAATCAGAATAGATGAGGCAGAGTATCAAAAATAACTAAATTTTCAATTTTAAAATACAAAACAAGAATTGTACAGCCCAAAAAAAAAAACAAAAAAAACGAATCACTCCAATGTAGAAATTCAACTTCTATAGATCAATCAGGATAATCAAATTATAACAAAGATGGGAAAACATAAAAGAAAAATGTCTGGGCATCAGATATAACAAAAGATGTCTGGGCATCAGATAAATCAAAGAAAAATTAATAGACCCATCCCACTAAAATGAGAGAAACAGTATACTCACATGCACTGTCTGCATTTGATGTAAATCTGCCAGAGCTTTTTGCCTCGACTGCCAAATTATAACACAGGTCATTAGGTTAGGACAATATAAACTAACAGCATGTTTTAAATCAGAACTTATAATCAAATACAACAATCATGCAATCTAAAAATAAATGAAGACATCATGGCATACAATGTCCCAGAGCTATCAAATAAAGTGATCCAAATTTACTCCCTTTGAATGGAAATTAAAAATACAGTAAAAGAACCAGCAATTGAGAACCATAATAAGCATTCATGAATACACAGCTAACAAACATGTTGTTAACCCAATAGTGGTGATCGTTTTTTATTAAGTGAAACAGTTGTATTAGGTCAACTTACTACCATAAATGTCAGTTTCTCTAAACCTAGCACCAGCACCAAAATGACCTTATTTTTCATGTAATTTAAAGTAAAGAGACTCCAAAAGAAAAGAAAATTCACATACCGACTGATTGCTCGCCCAACGTTCGTAATAATGAGTGTATTTCTCCAAGGAATTCTTCGCCATCTCTCTTCTCCTCTCTGCCTCATCATACTACAAACAGCAATGTAAATATGTAAGTCAAAAGCACAAGTGCATCCATCTTCCAAATACTGAACGTTCTAAATACAAGAAAAATAGTAATTGCAGGATTATAATTTCCCTTACATCTCCCTGTTGTTTAGCTGTCTCATACCGATTACAAGCATAAAAACCACCCGTTCTCTCACCATGATCTGCCCATGCCCCAAGACATAGCCTGGAAATAACAGTTATGTAGCACAATCAACAACATTTATCTAAGCGATTACAAAGAAATTTCGGTTTCGGTAGAAAAATTCAAAGCTCACCAGCAGAACTCAAATTTGCAAGGAGGTGAGCATGTCATGTGCATACAGCCTTGATTTTTCTCAATCGGACGCTTGCATTTTGGACACGGCTTAGAATTAGCTAGTATCCTGCAAGATATTAAAAACTATCAAATTAAAAGATCACAGATTTATTTATTCTCTATCCACTACAACCCCTTAAAAATAATAAACCACATCAACAAAACACCTTTGCATGGTAAGCATATTCAAGTAAGCAAGGCTCCAAATTGTCAACAAAAGCCATATACAAAAAGGAATCCAATAGAACAAGAAATGAGAAATTTCCATTAAGTGAGCTCCATAGATTATTATAACCACTAGGTAACCCATAGTTTGTAATTTACCAATCTCAATAAAAGCAAGGAGGACTAAACGAATTTTACAAGATTTTACAAACATTTTGCTCAAAGTAGACTAAATAGACTAAAAGTAGATCATGATTACCAGTTCATGTTTTCTGACTCGGCACAGTTCTTCAAAATCCATTTTGAAACAGTGTCACAATCTACTGGACGATGAGCTTCCTCAGTGCACTGCAATTTAGAAAGAAATGAATTAATGATTCAATTCAAAATACAGCTAAAAGCTCTCCTAAAATCTAAATAAACTGCTTTTAGAAAGATAATTACATTCCAACAGAAACTGTGAGAGCATAGACACGAAACGTCAAAATTTCCACTTCCAGCAGCAAAATCAACAGCATAGTCACACCCTGGAGCAGGACACCACTTGGTCTGGCAGTAGTTAACAAGAAGAAGAAAAAGGGTAAGAACTACATTGACAGAAAATACAGGAACAATGGAAGGAAGCAAAATTTAAGTCTGACTTCGGATTAGATATATTGAACTTAAAAAGACTACTAACAATTTCTTACAGTAGGATTAAAATACAATTGTAAAGTGGCATGTTAGAGAACAAGGTGAAAGCTCAAGTCCCGAAATTTCAAGTGTATCCAACATCTAATATTTTTTTAAGATCACAAGATAGTAGTACGCAGAGAGATCCAAAGTTTTAAATAAAGAAACCCAAACAAGCCCATCAGTATTTGACCAACTAGCAAATTTGAAAAATCCGCGATAGCTTGGCCTTTTCAATGACACAGAATAACCAGAAAGAAACCAGCAGGATTAGAACTCAAAGTTGATATAACTATAGTAGGGTAAGGTTCAGAGAAAGTAGTGAGTTCTTAGTCAACAATTTAGTCTTCCAAGTGAGACAATAGGATCATACGGGAACCATATCTACTTAATAACATAGAATGATCAAAGTAAAATTACATGGGTTAGAGATTATAGAATGGCTAGTAAAGAATTCAAAAGCCAGACATACCTTTCTATTGTCTTCAACATAAGATCTAAGGAGGTAGCGGGAGTACTTTTCCTTATCTTCAGCAGTAGCCAATTTGTTGATCATGTCTTGACCAACAGCAGCTCGACATGATGGATCAGGGCATCTCAGATTCAAACACCCAGGACCATCATTAACTGTTGTGCTAATATAACCTACGTGCATATTAAAAATAGATTTGACAACAGTATTAAGCATGGCTCAAATAATAGCAGCTCAAAAAATGTAGTAGCTAATAATGCCATTACAAAATATTTTAAGATTTGAATTCTTGAAGCAAGACAGTGGAATATAGGTATGAATAGCTAAGTTATATAGGGAACAAATATATGTATATTTGCTTAACTAATTAACATAAGTATGACAAACCTCTCCAGCATGTGCAGCAAAAGGGATGACCACAAGCAGCTGACAGAATTTTATCACGGGGATATGATTCAAAACAGATTCCGCAGGTTAGCTATGCAAAAGAAATAACCAATTAGTATATAGTATGTGTGTGAACAAAAATAAGTCAAGATGTATGCACAACCTACAACAAAATTTCAAGTTCATAGATAAACAACTTACTTCTTTTGCATTGGGAAATTGAACAACAGGTCTCTCCAACAACCCAACTGACTTCCGTACTCCATTTTCCTCAGCAAACCATGCATCATGAACTTTACTGACACACCTGCAATGACTTTGCTCAGAAACCAAGGAAGAATATAGCAAACAACAAACACCTAACCCTATTTACCAATTATAGTGACGGAGTAAGATGCTCGCATCATCTCTTGATATTGAGAGAACGGTAGAAACCCTAGTAATATCATCCTCCTGGCGCTGCAGAATATCTTCATCCTTTAGCACGGTGTAACTTTGCTGAAAAAAAGTGAAAGAACACATCAAAGGACTACAACTACCCTTGTTAGCAGGCCAGGCAAACATCTAACAAACATATTTCCAAAGCTGATATTGCTCTTATCAACAATGAGGCTAATTAATTGTTTCTAAAGCTCAAACATTACAAAAACCAATACACATATTCTGCTATGCCACTGAAGATTCTATCTTCAATCCAAAACAGTAAACCACAAAAGCAAATATTTAAGTAAAGAACACAAACTAACATAAAGTATCAAGTAAAAAACATGAAGTATCAAACTAATTCAAACCAGAATTTAGAGCTAGCACAATCAAGAGCAGAAAGAATCGGTCACTATTCACGCCAGCAAGAGAAAGAAACAAGTCAATAACTTTTGTCGATCAAAGCAGAAAACTAAACGAATTGAAGAGAAGCAAGAGAACGGAACCTGCTGGCGACGGATGATGTAGTTGTCGATGTCGTCGTCGGGATCATCCTCAATATCAAAATCCTCGTCGTCGTCGGCGTCGTCGGAGTTGTAGTAGTCGTAATCGTCGTCCATTGGTTCGCCGCTGAAGTAATCATCGTCGGAGGAGTCCATTATCGGATAAACCCTAGGTCGGTGGTAGGAGATTGATTTTCTCGAGTGTGGTGTTCGGGTGGGAGAGAATACGAAAAGAAAAACAAGGTAAAGTTGGTGGTGAGGTCGTTGAATGAAATTATGATTTGGAGAATCATGTCATCTTCTATTTTTATTGTGATTTTTTATATTAGTGGAAACGGGTGTTATCCTTCCCTGTTTAGGATTACCGCTCTGTTTAGGATTACCGCTCTCGAAGCAAAGTTGGTTCGGATACGTGGTTAAGAGCGGGACACTATAGGGTCGTATGGTATAGGTTACATTAGACTATGTTACATTAATGTATGGCATGGGTTACCGTGGTACTAATTGGCTAATTGGGTTGAATTTCCAAAACCTTGGAGTTGGTGGATTACTACCATACTAATTTTTTCCCTTTTTATAAATATTTTTAAAAAAATATATTATTGTCTTTAAAGAATTAAAAAAATAAATTAAATTCTTAATTTGTAATTTTATTATTCTCTTAAACCATCGCCAATACAAGTCTCTCATTGAAGTATCTTATGTGGACCCGTGTATACCACATCATCAAAAAAATTTATTATTAGAAAATATAAAAATTTTACTCCAATGCAAAATCTCTTCTATTTGTTTCTAAAAGTTAAAAAAGTCAAATATATCAGGCTACTTTTCTCTTTTCTCTCCCGACTTTCTCTCTCTTTTAAATTAAATTTCCACGTGTTTCATCACTATTTGTTAATTTTTCTAAAATGGATCTCTCATTTGAGAGATTAACTTCTAAAATTTAGTTGCTTCAATGCAAAGAGGCCAAACATGAGTCTTTTATTAGAAGAGAGACTCATTAAGAGATGCTGATGGTCTTATTATTATAATAGAGATTTTAGTGGAATTCTCGGTGAGCCCACAAATTTGATGTGACACACTAAAAATATCATGTAAGGTAAAAAAATAGATTTTTTTAATATCTTATATTTTGGGAATAAAAAATTAATTACAAATTTAGAAAACAATAATAATAATTTAATTATAACATTTTCTCTCCTTTCAGGCTGCATTCGTTGATAGTGGTTGAGGTAGCGTTTAGCGGTATGGACAGCGGTTGGAGTAGCATTCTGAAAAAATAGTCGTTTAGCTATAATGATTAGCAGTTCAAGTAGCGGTCTGACTAACATTACTCAAAATAGCTTTCTCCAGATTAGGGGTAAAATTTTCAATTAGCTGATTCAGGTGGACTTAATTTTAAATGTTTGTTTAGATTTGGGTCAAACCAATCTCTTATTCAAAAATTTTTCCAAACCCACTGACGGTTGTTTTTCCTAATAGCCTAGTGCAAGTGTACACTAATATCGTCAAGTAATAAAAATCGATCTACAGGGATTGGCTTGCTGGAACAACAATTAACCAATGGGTTCAACTAAGCAAAATATCTCAATTCAACTAAGTCGGGAATAATTAAGATTACTAAACTAGTGTCTTGACTAAATAGATTGAAATTGGGTAAGAATGTGGATCCTATCTCCGTACTAATGCAATCATGTCATCCATAAATGTCAATTGTTATCAAATAACCTCAAGATTAAGTACCACTTAATGCTTCCACACAAGTAGCTTAACTACCCTATTCCACACTTATGTCACTTAAGTGTAAGGATAGTTCATGAAGTTCTCTATCATCAATTCCTTAATTCATAATTCTTATGTCTAAGCAACTATTCATTAAGGCACATGAACCTGATTCTAGCATTAACTACTCTTTCAAGCTAGCTTATACCAATAGAACATGTAAGAGTTGATCAAGCTCTAGAAGCATTAAGAGTAAATTCATGTGAAATTGATAAACAACATCATTCATTCAATTGCAAGGATAACATAATCACAATAGTTAAGGGTCAAAGAACCCCACAATAGTTTTAGCTATTCATTACTCTACTAACACAAACTCTACACAAGAGAGACATAATAGGGTTAGGGAAAACTAAACCCAAAGAAAGATGAAGACTTGATGTTGAAGTTGAAACCCCTTTAAGAACTTGAAACCTTCTTCTCTTGGTAGCCCTTGGTAGATAGAGTTTTCTCTTCTTCTCTAGCTCCAACAATTCCCCAATTCTAGCCTTTAGATAGTCCAGCCAAAGATCCTTTCAAAAACCCTATCATTTTCTTTTTATACCCTCTAAATTTTCTCCCAAAAATATCCTCCAAGAAAGCCAAAAACTACCACTTTTTACGTCTGGGCGCCCTAGTCGGCAGCCTGGCAGAAGAAGCCAAGATGCCAGCCAGGGGCGCAGAGTTTGTTCGTCTTCCTGGGCGGCCTGACAAGAGAAGTCAGGGCACGGACCAGGGCGCGGTGATGCTTGCGGTGCCAATTCTGGCGGCGTGGTAGACTGTTCTAGGGCGCGGGCCAGGGCTTCGGTACCATTTTTGGCGGCTTGGTCATGTGTAGCCAGAGCACGGACCAGGGTGCAGTGGTCCTATGGTACCAATTCTGGCGCCCTGGTCGTGATACTAGAGGCCAGGCAAGAGTAGCCAGGGTGCTGACCAGGGCGCGGAGAACCTCTTTGGCCTCCATTTCTCTCATTTCCTGCTTTCCTTGAATCCTTGAACTTCCTTATGCTCGAATGCATGGCTTTCTATCCAGATTCCTCTTCGTTTTGACTACTTGACCATGGATCCTGAAATAATCGATAATTGGATCGTAATAGTTGCTAATTCAAGGTAAAATGTGGCTAGATAGAGTCTAAGTTTATGAACAATATGATAGATATCAAAATACCCCTAACTTAAACTCTTACTCGCCCCGAGCAAGTCGAAAAGAAGAAGAATGAGACACAATATGCTTATTTTCTCTAAATGTTAGACTAAATGAAAAGACCACTTTCGAGGGTCACCCCGTGACATTTAGCGCATGACACAAGCCTTTAAACCATTAAGTGGCCTTAATGGAGGAGTTTTGTCTCCTAAGGGCTTATAAGAGCGATACCCCCAAACGTTAAAATGCTCTAATAAATTTCGAAGAAAACATGCAGCTTTAGGAATTTATGAACTCCACAATATTCAGAAAAATAATAGGCCGTAATAAGCAAATAACCCACAACTCATAACAAATTTTTATTTTGAAAGCTTGAATTCCTCTATAGTTCACCTAAGTCATCCTAGGAGTGGAATGAAGTTCGCTTTGATTCTATAACTCACAGGAGCTCTCTTTAGTATAGTGCTCTCGAATCCTAGGGTTCTCTCAACAAAGTGGCAGCTAAACAAGAGTGATGATATTGATTGACAATGCAACTATCACTAACTTTAGAAACGCAAAAATAACCAAATGTCGGATCTTAAAGTATCCTTGACCCCATGAAATGAAAATGCATGGACACTGTATGGCGCACAAAGATCTCAAAGTATGAGTATGCTCAATTCATGCTTCAAGGATTAATCGGGTTAATTATATTTTTTCTTTTTTTTCGATTATGGTTGGGGTTGGAATACACAAGGTTGTCAAAGGTTTTGGAAACACAAGATAGGCTTGGTGTATTATATGTAAGGAGGATCACATAAGACTCTTGCTTAGGAATTTTATTCCACCCAAATTTTTCCCCCAATCAAATTTTTTTGGCATTTCTCATTCCTTAGGGTGAGACTACTAAAGGGGAATTTCCCTTTATTCCATAAACTTGCTCTTCTTCTTTTTTCTCTCTTTTTTTAATTGCTCATTTTTCAGCCATAAAATAAATGCTAATCTCCGGATAAAATTTTCACCCCGCTACCCCCAATTTACATTGTGTCAATCCTTCTAAACTCCCTACACAAGAGCCCATGAAGCATGAGGTGATAAATATGGTTAGGATAGGGAAAGGATTTCTCATTTAAAAGGGATAAAAGGGTGATTAGAAAACTTTCTTTGGACGTTTCTCCCTCACAATGCCCGAATTGATACCTTGATTTGGTTTGAATGCAAACTCATAATTCAATCCCGCCTCCATACACTTAAGGAATGCCCATGAAATTCATGCAACCCTAGATGGGGTCTCTAAATGAATGAATGACGATAATGTATATGGAATTGTAGAAACAATTGTACGCTCAACAAAGAAATGGATTATGTCTCAACATCTTACCATGTAATCTCCACTATGATACCTACTCACTAAAGATTCATTTTTGTGCTTTCTAGATTAAAAATGAGCTCTCTTTTTTTTTTTGTGATTTTATGGATCCTAATTGCCTTGATGTAAATCCTTTATTGAAAATCATATGCTCATTTTCATCAAAGCACCGCTGCGAGTTTTTGCAAAATGGGCCGTTTTTTTTTTAAAATAGGTTAGTAAATCTTTTTTTTTTTAAAATGAAACACCTATATGAGTGAAGATCTATTTCTAAATGCAAATCACACATTGAAATCCTTATTCACAAATGCAATGCAATTAACACCTATTTACAAAATGTACTAATATTCTAAATGGGATGCAAAAATGAGACTAAGAATGGATAATGTGATGCAATGCAATGGTAACATTAAGTACATATGTACACCACCCCCAACTTGAAATTAACATTGTCCTCAATGTTGAAAAGATTAGAAACAACACACACTCTAATAGATAGTGAAAACATTTGAACACTTCCATCATGAAGAAGGAATCAAAACTCACACCATCCAACTACATTTCAAGTTCTAAGCAGAAAAAGCAACCCAAAATAACAAAAATATCCAACAACAGTAATAGCAACCCAGAATAACCAAAATATCCAGCAACAGTGAAAGCAATAAAAACAGTGAATATCCTGCAAACATAAAGAGGAAAAGGACAACCATAATGTTGCTCTACTGCTCGAAATCCATTACTGTTTTTCCCTTCCCAGAGCTCTCTCCCAAACCAAAGCTGGAAGCTGGTGGAGGCTGTGGAGTGTACTGCTGGGGTCCATCATGCCAGAACATTGTCTAGCTATCCATATGAGTGCGAAGCATATCATTAGTTTGACCATGGTTATCCACCTTGTCTTCTAACCTCTCCAATCTTTGATCCGTGCGCTTATAAAAAGCGGTCTGCTGTGCCTGCATGGAAGAGAGCATACCAGTGAGGGTACCAAATTGATCAATGGTGAAGTGGCTCTGTTGAGGCGGAGGCTACTAGTAATGGCTCTGAGGAGGTGGCGTGTGGCGGTGTGGGCTTTGATGATACTCCTGTTCCTCAGAGGCTGGCTGGAATGGCACCATCTGCTGCTCAGTAGCTCTAGCTGTAGCCTCTGTTACTGCTTCTTCTGCTCGGAGACGCTTTAACTCCCTTCTTCTAGGTCTACGTCGAGGAATGCTCTCTTCAGAATATGCCCTATCATCTTTATATCTCACAACCTGGTCCCAATCTCATTTCCTAAAATCCTTCCCCGAGTAGCCATATTCATCATTTGGCTATTCTCTAACCCCTGCTTGCTTGCCTAGAGTGGTGATGAGGTGGGGGAAAATAATGTGCCCCAAGTTATGCTTAAGGTATTCCTCCCTCAAGTGCTGGCACATACTTCCCTCAAGTCGAAATGGAGATCATTTGCTATGCATTTCAGCACCATTGTGTTGAGAGGAGTGAGTTCTTGATTTTTCTGACATGAGAGGATGTTGTGCCTTAGAAATAGGTTCCAGAAACCCATCTTGCAGCTCAACTCATGATGGTTCACCTTAGAAATGGCAAAATTAGCTATGGTGTTCTCCTCTGGGGTGTTTCGAAATGGGAACCCATTTTGGTAGTTGGGATCATTCTTGAAGCTTCTCGTCCTATAGAACTCATTAATCCCTTTTGGAGTTAATTTCACCTTCTTCTTCCTCACAATCACCCCCGTTCCATCTACAAAATCCTTTGGGTGGCCTACTACCAAATATTTCTTGACTCAACTCAAATTGTACTGTCCCTTCATTTTGATCAATTTTTGCCATCCATGTAGTTCCACCACTGGTTGAATAATGGTGTAAAGCTGATCGCCGAGCTCCTCAAAATCTATAGCCCTCTCTTGCTCCATCAGCACTTCTACTGCAATTTTTCTGGCAAAGCAGATTACTTCAGCTCCTTGTTTCCTTACATAATTATTGCTTACTTCTGCCTTGTCCTTCTTTCGGCTTTTTGATCTGCTAGCTTTAGAACGAACCATCTTGGAAGCAGAAAGATGAGTAGAGGGGAGCTAAATCGGTTAGGGTTTGTGATTTCGTGAGGTAAACAACACTCACTGACCTGAGGATTAGTGTTAGAAACCCTAGTTGTGTCTTATGTCGCTAGAGAGTGTGAGTTTGTTTGCTTTTTGTTTGTAAAAATTTGCGATTTTACTTATCAGTCCCGACTGGGCGCCCTGGTAGGTGCCCTGGTCACCTTGACCAGGGTGCGAAATCGTAAATTTGGGGTATTTTGGCACCTGGGCGGCCTGGTCCAGGTGACCAGGGCGCGACCAGGGCGCGAAATTCGATATCGTAACCATTAATATCAAACTTCGCGGCCTAGTCTGGCGCGGACCAGGACGCGGGGACTGGAAATTACCTGTTTTTTTCACTTGCGTCCTGTTAGGCGCCTTGGTTCCCAAACCAGACCGCAGACCAGGACGCCCAGGCTCCTAAATCAGCTGGAAATCATGTCTTTTCACCGTTTCGTGTTGTCATTTCCTTCTCCATTTATTACCTGCATCATTTCAACTCAAATTGTATCAAATTGGGGTGAAAAAGAAGACTAATAATACAACAAGGCTTTGTTTAACGTCATTAAGCTCGACGAACAACCACTCTATGGATCCTCGAGGAAGTGAACCGCCTTCCATGAAGTGTCACCTCCTTGATATACTTTCAAGCGTTGTCCATTAACCATGAAAAGGTTTCCATCCCTCTCATCTTTCACTTCTACCACTCCGGATGGATAGACTTGATTAACTGTGAATGGACCCGACCACCTTGATCTTAGTTTTTCGGAGAACAACTCTAATCTTGAGTTGAATAGTAGCACTTGTTGTCCCGGTTGGAAACTCCTTCTTTGAATCATCTTGTCATGTCTTTTCTTGGTTTTCTCCTTGTAGATCCTCGCATTCTCATATGAATCATTCCTAAACTCATCCATTTCTTTCATTTGAAGCATTCTCTTTTCTCTCGCCTTTGCCAAATCAAAGTTTAGAAATTTGGTTGCCCAAAATTCTTTGTGTTCTAGCTCCACTGGAAGATGGCAATTCTTCCCATAGACTAATTTGAATAGGGACATTCCAATCGGGGTCTTGAACGCGGTTCGTTATGCCCAAAGAGCATCATCAAGTTTTGTACTCCAATCATTCTAGAGCTCCCAACCGTCTTCTCTAGAATCCCCTTTAGCTCATGATTTGATATATCGACTTGTCTGCTTGCTTATGGGTGGTAAGCGGTGGTGACCTTATGGTGAACGCCATACTTCTTCAACAACCTCTCTATGTGATGATTGCAAAAATGTGTTCCCTCATCGCTTATCAATGCACGTGGAACTCTAAATCTTATGAGTATGTTCTTTCGGAGGAATTTTTCAACCACCTTGGCATCATTTCTTGGCACCGCACTCTCCTCTACCCACTTAGACACATAGTCCACTCCCACTAAAATGTAGACATTTTCTAATGATGGGGGAAAAGGCCCCATGAAATCCAAACGCCACACGTCGAACAATTCAACCTCTAGGATCCCTCTTTGAGGCATCTCATGCTTCCTTGAGATATTTTTGGTCCTTTGACACTTATCACATTGAGCAATAAACAATTTGGTGTCACTTAAGAGAGAAGGCCAGAAAAAACCTACTTGAAGAATTTTGGCTACGGTTCGGTAACATAAGAAATGGCCTCCATATTCGGACGCGTGCCAACTTTTGATTATCTCATTGGTCTCTTCCATTGGAATGCATCTTCTAAGAAGTTGATCCGCCCCTCTCTTGAATAAGTATGGCTCATCCCAAACGTATTTCCTTGATTCATGAAAGAACTTCTTCTTTTGATGGTAGGAAAGTTATTCCGGCACAATTCCGCACACGAGGAAGTTGACCAAATCCGCATACCAAGGGTATTGGAATTTTTTAAGTGCATAGAGTTGCTCATCCGGAAATGTCTCCTTGATTATTCCTTCATTTTTGCTCTTGTTCTCCAACCTAGAAAGGTGATCGGCTACAAGGTTTTCGGTCCCCCTTTTATCATTGATTTCCAAATCGAACTCTTGAAGTAGAAGAACCCACCGAATCAACCTAGGCTTGGTGTCTTTCTTTTCCATCAAATAACGAATGGCGGCGTGATCCGTATACACTACAATCTTAAATCCAATTAAATAGGACCTAAACTTGTCCATAGCAAAAATAACCGCCAAGAGCTCCTTTTCGGTTGTAGTGTAGTTCAATTGAGCACCAGTCAAAGTCTTGCTTGCATAATAGATTGTAAAGAACACTTTCTCCTTCCTTTGCCCTAAGACCGCCCCTAGCGCATAATCGCTTGCATTATACATCAATTCAAATGGTAAGGACCAATCCGGTGAGATGATAATCGGAGCCGAAATTAACTTCTCCTTTAAAACCAGAAATGCTTGTAAACAAGAATCATCAAAGTAAAAAAGGCACTTCTTTTTTTAGCAAAGAACATAAAGGTTTTGTGATCGAGAGAAATTTTTAATGAACCTCCTATAGAACCCCACATGCCCTAGAAAACTCCTCATACCCTTAACCGAAGTAGGTGGTGGTAGCTTTTCTATGACTTCAATTTTTGCCTTGTCTACTTCTAACCCCTTTGTAGGGACTCTATGACCTAGCACAATGCCCTCCTTCACCATGAAGTGGCATTTTTCTCAATTTAGCACTAAGTTAGTCTCCTCACATCTCACCAAAACTCTTTCCAAATTTTTCAAACAATCATCAAAATTTGTTCCAAAAACCGAAAAATCGTCCATGAATATCTTTATCGATTGCTCAACCATATACGAGAATATAGACATCATGCAATGTTGGAAAGTGGCGAGTGCATTGCATAGACCAAAAGGCATACTTCGATAAGCGAAGGTGCCATAGGGACAAGTGAGGGTAGTTTTCTCTTGGTCTAGTGGGTTTATAGCTATTTGGTTGTAGCCCGAGTACCCATCTAAGAAACAATAATACTCATGTCCACCTAGTCTATCAAGCATTTGATCTGTGAAAGGGAGAGGAAAGTGATCCTTCCTAATGGCTTTGTTGAGTTTTCTATAGCCTATACACACTCTCCACCCGGTCAATACCCTAGTATGTATCAATTCATTGTTCTCATTTTCTACCACCATATTTCCCCTTTTTTTTCAGTACACATTGTACCGGACTCACCCATGCACTATCGGAGATTGGATAGATTATACCTACGTCGAGGAGTTTTAGTACCTCATTCTTGACCACTTCTTTCATGTTTGGATTGAGCCGTCTTTGTGCTTCAGTGGTGGGCTTGAAATCCTCCTCCATTAGTATATTGTGCATGCAAATAGTTAGACTAATGCCCTTGATGTCGGCGCTAGTCCAACCAATTGCTTCCTTGTGTAGTTTGAGGACTTGTATGAGCCTTCTTTCTTGATTGCCATCCAAATCCGCGGCTATGATGACCGGTAAGGTGGCGTTGTCTCTAAGATAGGAGTACTTTATGACTTGGAAGAGGCTTGAGCTCCAAGGTAGGTGGTTCTTCAATTGAGGTTTTGATTGGTTGTCAGGACCTCGCCTGTTCAAAAACACAATTCTCTACAATGGGTGAGGAATCTAGATCATGGATTAGAGATTTTACCTCGTTGGAAACATCTTCAATAACATTGAATATTGCCACTTCAAGTGCATCTCTAGTCCCATGTAGTGAGTAGTCGAATTGCTCTTCTTTGACTTCAATTCTATAACAATCCTCATCTTCGACCGGGTACCTCATTGCCTTCAAAACGTTGAATTTTATGGACTCCCCTTCAATGGTCATGGATAACTCTCCCTTTTTCAAAAATAATTGGAATTTCCCGGTCTTCTTCCATGTCAAGGATGACAAAGTCCGCGGGTAGGATGATCTTGTCTACCTTCACCAACACATCCACTATCACTCCCCTTGGTCTTCTTTTTGAAGAATCCGCCAATTGTAAAAGGACCAATGTTGGTTGACATTCTCCTAATCCATACTTTTCATACACCAAGAAAGACATTAAGTTTATGCTTGCACCAAGATCACAAAGAACACAGCCAAAGAAATTATTTCCTATAGTGCATGGGATTGTGAAACTCCCCGGATCCTCCATTTTTTCCGGAAGCTTCTTTTGAATAATGGCACTACATTCCTTGGTAAGTTGTACCGTCTCTTGGTCAAGGAATTTCTTTTTCCTTGTCAATGTGTCTTTCATGTACTTCACCCAATGTGGCATTTGCTTAAGAGCCTCGGCAAAGGGAATGTTGATATGGAGCTTCTTGAAGATCTCCATGAACTTTTCAAATTGTTCCATTTGGTGCTTTTTATACAACCGGCTCGGAAAAGGTGGTGGAGGGACATGTTCGGACCATTTCTTCTTAGTGACCTCCTCCTTGTTGCCATCACTTGATGTTGCTTCATTTTCCTTAGCCAACTCATCATCTTGAGGAATTTCATCTTATGGTGGTTGACTAGCTTCACCTTGTGAGGTGTTTTTCTCCTTAGCTACTCTCTCCGGTAGCTTCTTTCCACTTCTCAACGTAACCGCATTCACTTATTTACACTTCCCCTTATCATCTCTTGGGTTGTTTTGAGTGTCACAAGGTAAGCTCTCGGCTTGCTTAGCATTGACCACTTGTGTAATTTGCCAAAGTTGAACTTCTAGATTCTTGATCGAGGCTTTAGTGTTGTTGTTCTCTTGAAGTTGGTTTTGCATGAATTGAGTTTGCGTCTTCATTAATTGACTAAGCAATTCTTCCGTAGTGGATCTCTTCTCTTGCGCTTGTTGAGGTGGATTTTGTTGATTAAATCCGGGAGGCCTTGCACCCACAAATTTGTTAGCACCGAAATTGCCAAAGTTAGAAGAATTACCTTGGTCTTGCTTCCATTTGAAATTAGGGTGGTTCCTCCATCCCGGATTGTAGGTGTTGGAATAAAGGTTGTTGTTCTAGTTGAAGTTTTCGAGATAGCACATATGTTCAAGATCCGGGTACATCCCCTATTCCATTTCAACTCCTACACTAGCCATTGTGCAATCTACAGCATTTGCCGGTTGTGGTTGTTGTGTTGGAGCTGCTTTCATCATGGCAAGTTAATTTGCCATAGCCGCAACTTGTGCTTCCAATGCATCCACTTTGTTTAGATCGTAAGTTCCGTTTGCTTCCTTTGTATTGCAGTCTTCTTTCGCCCCCAACTATTACAACTAGTGGCCATATCTTTAATTTTGTCATAAGCTTCATCCGGGGTTAAATTCATCAAAGTTCTACCGACCAAAGAATCTAGTGCTAGCCGGTAAGTTGGTAGAAGGCCCATGTAGAAGGTTTGGATGATAAGAGCTTCCGAAAGGCCATGATGTGGACACTTTCAAACCAATTCCTTCAATCTTTCCCACGCATCATAAAATGACTCCTCCGGTTGTTATTAGAAAGCATTGATATCATTTCTCATCTTTGTAGTCTTTAATAGAGGAAAATACTTGGTAAGGAATCTATCGATTCGTCGCCTCCATGTGGTGATGCACCCCGGTGGTAGTGAATTTAACCAATATTTAGCTCTATCCTTCAATGAGAAAAGGAAAAGCCTTAGCAAATTGGTATCCAGATGACAACCTCTAATTTGAACGGTATTGTACAAATTCAAAAATTGAGCTAATTATTCATGAGGGTCTTCTGCGGGCAAACCATGAAATTGAAACATGTTTTGGATCAAGTGGATGAGAGGTGGCTTGATCTCAAAACTTTCATTCTGTATCGATGGTGGACGGATGACATGATGCATCACTCCAACATTAGGGTTAACGGCGTCCCTAATGGTCATCCTTTCTCCATTTCCTTGATTTGGTGGTTGCCCAAAGCGATTGAAACGATATTCGAACCCCTAATTAACATCATCACCTCCATTTAGAGTCTCCCTCTCTCCACCGTTAGGATCTCCTTGGTCTCCACCACCTTGATTATTTGCATTAACATTCTCACGGTTCTCCTTATTTCTTTCCCTTCTTTTATTAACTACCATTCCTTGAAGTCCGTTTACAGGTCCATTCCCTTGACCCTCCATAGGGGCTCTTCTTCTTGTTCGCCTCACTAGTCTCTCCGGATTTGAGTTGTAAAGAATAAGCTCCGGATTTTGGGACCTACGCATAAACAAATAAGGATTTAAAAGAAACACAAGATTTGCAAAACAAGGGTCAACTTAATTGAACCAATTGAATTAAAAATCAAACTAAGTCATGTCAATCCCTGACAACGGCACCAAAAACTTGATGGTCATTTTTCCTAATAGTCTAGTGCAAGTGTACACTAATGTCATCAAGTAATAAAAATCGATCTATAGGGATTGGCTTGCTAGAACAACAATTAACCAATGGGTTCAACTAAGCAAAATATCTCAGTTCAACTAAGTCGGGAATAATTAAGATTACTAAACTAGTGTCTTGACTAAATAGATTGAAATTGGGTGAGAATGTGGTTCCTATCTCCGTACTAATGCAATCATGTCATCCATAAATGTCAATTGTTATCAAATAACCTCAAGATTAAGTACCACTTAATGCTTCCACACAAGTAGCTTAACTACCCTATTCCACACTTATGTCACTTAAGTGTAAGGATAGTTCATGAAGTTCTCTATCATCAATTCCTTAATTCATAATTCTTATGTCTAAGCAACTATTCATTAAGGCACATGAACCTGATTTTACCATTAACTACTCTTTCAAGCTAGCTTATACCAATAGAGCATGTAAGAGTTGATCAAGCTCTAGAAGCATTAAGAGTAAATTCATGTGAAATTGATAAACAACATCATTCATTCAATTGCAAGGATAACATAATCACAATATTTAAGGGTCAAAAAACCGCACAATAGTTTTAGCTATTCGTTACTCTACTAACACAAACTCTACACAATAGAGACATAATAGGGTTAGGGAACAACTAAACCCAAAGAAAGATGAAGACTTGATGTTGAAGTTGAAATCCCTTCAAGAACTTGAAAACTTCTTCTCTTGGTAGCACTTGGTAGATAGAGTTCTCTCTTCTTCTCTAGCTCCAACAATTCCCCAATTCTAGCCTCTAGATAGTCCAGCCAAAGATCCTTTCAAAAACCCTATCATTTTCTTTTTATACCCTCTAAATTTTCTTCCAAAAATACCCTCCTAGAAAGCCTAAAACCACCATCTTTTGCGTCTAGGGGCCCTGGAAGAAGAAGTCAGGATGCCAACCAGGGCGCGGAGTCTGTTCATCTTCTTGGGCAGCCTGATCGACGGCCTGGCAAGTGAAGCCAGGGCGTGGACCAGGGCACAGTGATGCTTGCGATACCAATTCTGGTGGCGTGGTAGGTGGCGTGGTCGACTGTTCTAGGGCGCGGTCAGGGCTTCAGTACCATTTTTTGCTCCCTAGTCAAGATGTTGGCAGCCTGGTCGTGTGTAGTCAGGGCGCAGTGGTCCTACAGTACTAATTCTGGCGTCCTAGTCGTGATGCTAGCGGTTTGGCAAGAGTAGCCAGGGCACTGACCAGGGCGCAGAGAACCTCTTTGGCCTTCCTTTCTCTCATTTCCTGCTCTCTTTGAATCCTCGAACTTTCTTCTGCTCGAATGCATAGCTTTCTATCCAGATTCATCTTCGTTTTGACTACTTTACCATGGATCCTGAAATAATCGATAATTGGATCATAATAATTGCTAATTCAAGCTAAAAGGTGGCTAGATAGAGTCTAAGTTTATGAACAATATGATAGATATCACCCACGAAATTGATGTGTTCTCTCAACTCACCAGAACCCTAGAAACCTTAACTACGAAGTTTCATCTCTCAAATCTTTGCCCTAGCAATATGGTCAATACCGTGGGGATTTGCGAGCGTTTTTTCTAGGTTCTTGTGGGCTGTTCTTCGGGTTTATCTTCTCTAAATTTCAAGGTAATTTCACTAGTCTATATTCTAATTTATTTGGATTTTTAAACTACAGGTTTTCAAGAGATTTTTCGAGTCTTTAAATTGTTCTGATGTCTCTGATCTGCATAGTTAAAATCCTAACCTACCAATTTCTATCTGAGTCTATTATTGATTTCGTTGATCTGATCTATATTAGTCAAAATGGTGTTGGTGATCGTCAGCCGGAGTAGTTCGGCAAAAGATTAACGATTAGAGGTTAGTAGCCATGTTTAAGCCCCACGAGTATGTTTGTTTTTATTTGCTTCTGTTTGCTTCAATGTTGAATCGAATTAAAATTAAAAATATATATCTAGAATTGAATTTGGTTTAGCTCTGTTTAGGTTGCAACTTGTTTCTGATTTGTTCTATTGTAATTAGATGTTTATTTCATTCTGTCATGTACTGTATTTGGATTGTGCTGTTGAAGTGTTGGAATTAATTGCTGAGATATTCTATTTATTCGGTTGTAGTATTGTTATGCTATTTGGGGTTAATTGTTGTTATCTTGAAAGATACATTGTAAGTTGTGATAATCTAAAATTAAAATTTTCCGAAGTGTAATAGCGATAAGACCGGCATGACGTAGGGATAAATGTATACATATGTGATAACGTACAAGCCTTGAATTGCCTATTTTCTGTCTGAATTTGACAATATCAATCTATCTGGGGTCTGTAATCTATTTTCTAGAGCATTCCTCATTGTCAACTATATGTTTCTACTTTCCTAATTTTGTTATTAAACTAAGGACGAGCATAATAAATTTTTTTGTACTCTTAAAAAATCTAATATATTCTGATCTGCTATTATTCTTTTCGTGTTGTTTATATGATGTTCTGTTTTATTCTATAATTCAGTTTCCATGTATTTATTATTTATTGCTGAATTGGGTTGTTTGTGGCTGGTTGGTCTATTTGCTTCTGTTAGGCTAGATGTTTGCTATTCTAATCAGGTTTTAGGTGACTTACATACTGCCTTAATTCGGGTTGGACATAGGATAATATCTATGATGTTTGGTTACGTTGTTTTAGACTGTTTTGATAATTTTAGATTCTAATATGAATTCTGGATGTAGGAAAAAGCTTTAAGAACATAGTATATGGTCTGGTAAGGTCTAATAAGATGTTTAGTAGTTAAAGCGGCTGAAATAAACTAGACTAGACTAGTTAAAAATAATAATTTGCTATTTTGACCCCTTAAACGTAGGAATTTGACATGTTTCTGTGACTTCAACCGCAGACGCACTTTTATAAGTTTTTCCTCTCGTAATTTGCTTTCTAGAAAGGTATAATAAACTTAAATTTGACTTAAATTGAGTAGGTTAGAGTCATTTAAGTTTTAGAGCCTTTTAGGGTTTTAGGCCCCTATATACGATTAAATACTGTCAAATAATGAAACTATATAGTTTTAGAACATTTCTGAGCTTTTCAATTTTAAGGATGCCTTGTTTGCTCCTGTTCCGTGGAAAACTAGTATGTTCAGGCGGGATGCATTTGATGTGTGTTTATATTAATTCTGTTAATTTAAGACGCATAATGTATGTGGTTGTTAGACATTGGCTTACTAACTAGACATCAATAGTTCGACTCTGTTGATTTTACGTTTTTTGTTTTGTATGTTAATTTTTCTAACCGAGACAAGAATTACTGTGTTCAGACAGTCAAGTGGTATAGCAAGGACATGCATCATTCACATTACATCAGTTCTGGCATCTAATTTTACATTTAACCCTTATTTTCAAGTTCATTATTTTTTGGATTTTGTAATGGATTTTCTTTATTTCCGTCGTAAACTAGAGTTAAATTCATTTTTCAGATTATGTGTTCAATTGTTTTAAAACAGTTTGTGATAATATAACACTGCGTATTTGGTTTTGTATTTAAATTATATTTTTTTGAATTTTAGTTATAATATTCAGATTGATATTTTAAACTTGACTATTTGTATATATCCAGTTTTTTGGTCTTATTATTTTATTATTTTATTTTCTGTCTGTTGTGGGGTCCGTTTCCCTGCATATGTTTGTCAAGCAGGGGTTCGGGCGTTACACTCTTAGCTTAGAACCAGATTTCCTATGTTTGCTAAATTTAGCCATGTAGTATTATGCACGAAGCACTGAGCATTAATTTCCACATTTGTTTATTATTCTATTTGTTATTTATGAATTTCATTGAAGAATTACTATTAATTTGCTCTATTTTTGTAATTGTGAATAGTTTGGAAGTAATTGTGTTAATATGAGGATTTTCGGGGCATAAAGACAAAAATTGCTAAGCTTAGTCAAAGTTTTAGATAATATCAAGAATTCAATTCTCAAGACTTGATAAGCATGCAATTAGGGGTGGGAATAAGCAATGCGGCCTTTCAGGGGCCTACAGCCTAGCCTATATAGGTCCTGGCCTGGCATATTTAATAAGTAGGCTAAATTTAAATTTTTTTCAAAAATCTATTTAATTAAGTAGGCCAGACTCAGACTATAATAAAAGCCTTCAAAACTTAATAGGTCAGTCCATATATTATTTATATGTATTCTTAATTATTAAATTTATTAGTAAGTTTGTTTATAAATATAAAGTCCATCAGTTTGTTTATAAAAATAAAGCTCAAATAGTTATTAACAAGCTTTTAAATAGGCTTTTAGGCCTAGCAGACCTTTAAAAAGGTCAGGTTAAGCCTATAAAACAAGCCTTTGGGCTTGTTGGTCAGGCTCAGGCCGGAACCAAAAGCCTGGCCTGGCCTATTCCCATCCCTACATGCGATGTTAAACATATGGATTATTCTCAATATTTGAATTTAAAAATTTTCAAATTAGATTTTTAGAGATATTTAGGTATTTCATTTTCATTTTATTATTTTATTAGTTTCCTAATAGAGTATACTTTACTCTTATAACAAAAAAAAAAAAAGAGTAAGTTTAGTTTTGATTTTGAGAATAGTAATTATAAGTTACTCTAAAACTCTTTGTTTATTCTCCATCTATTTCATTTCTACTTATCAAATACAATGATATTAATTGTGTCCATGGCAAGCTAAAATACTCCAATCCAGTAAAACTATTAGATCAACTTATATGTGTTATGAGATTAGGATTCCAATGCATATGTTTGTTAGTATTTATGTTATCTCCATGTTTATTGGTTTTTGGTTGAATGTGTTAATTTATTTTATTAATTGATGCGTGATTAGTTAATTAAATAGGTCAATATAATGCTAATCAAATAATCTAACCCATGTTTATTTAAATAATTGACTTAAATAACGATTTGTGTGATTTATTGTAATGTGGGGTATCATGATCATAGTTTTAAGAAGAAAACATTTTGATTCATTGGATGTGCCCTTAGGTCTTTCCAATACGTAATGCGATCTCCGTCTGATTTATTAGGGATTGATCCTAGTACGTAGAAAAATATTAGATTGTTAGGCATGTTGTCAAAGACCATAACTAGGATTACTAAATTGATTTATGATTTTTAGAATCGACAATCATCATATAAATTGATTAATTAGCATTGTTGGATGCTTAATTCAATTGATTGTTTACTTTGTTACTTTCATCTTTTAATTTGATTAATTTAAATACATTCTCAAAACCCCCAGAATTTACTTTATTGTGTGCTAATCTGGCCAAAATAATATAAGATTAATTATCCACTCCCTATGGAATATAACCTATTTTCTATCGTTTATTATATTTGTAGGCGAGTTACATATTGATGGATTTGGCGCCCATCAAATTTTAGTGCCATTGTCGGGAAGTGGTACTAATTAATTTTGTTTTTGTCTATGACCAAGTTTGAAATCGAGAGAACTGCATGAAGATTGTGAAAGGAAGCCATAACAAAAAGGATGCAAAGAAACTGACATAATTTTATGCTTTATCACGTCAAATCAAGATACACAGTTTGAAAATTTTTGCGATAAATTTAACTTAACTCTAGTTAGAGAATTAACAATAAATTGAATCAAATACTTAAAGAGTTGGGGCAAACACAAGTAAATCAAATTTATTGTGCATCACATATCTTGGCATGGAAGGGAACATCGAGCTCAAATTAGGGTGGTCCATTTTTTGCCTACTTTTAATAGGTTAGACAATAAGAAGCCCTGAGCACAAAATATGCAGTATTTTTACACTATTTATTTTATTATTTGAGGACCTTATTGAAGTTTTGCTATTAATTTGCCTATTTTTATAATTTTGGACAGGTTGGAGACAATTATACAAATATGAAGGTTTTTGAGGGTTAATGACAATAACTGCCAAAGCAGAGTCAAAGTCAGCAAGATTTCATCTGAAGACTTATCTAGAAAGTAAATAAATCGATAGGATTTTTATGTTTTGAATTTAGAATTTTCAAATAAGGATTCTGAGGAGATATTTAATGATTTTCAGTTTTGTAACAGAGTACATATTTGCTTTAAATGATTAGAATTAGGGGGATTTTTTTTTGTTTCGAACAAAAACACTTTGTTTCCTTCCTTCTTTTTACGATCAATTTTATGGAGACGATGATGTTTACTGCGCCCATGGGGTGCTAAAAGAGTCTCATCTAACTAAGTTGTTATTAATTACTTGGTAAGTACCGAAACCTATCCGAATCACATCATAATGCTATCAAATTATAAACATATCATTTATGATCATCCCAAGACATGCATGGACAATCCAATTATCAATCGACCCAACCGTTTGGGCTCACGAAATTGAAAAATTAGCCTATCTGGCCAACTTCATGCAACAGCAGCAAGTAAACAAATCAAGTTTCAAGTTCTAATTCATTTTACTTGTTCAAGCTAAATTAAAACTTACCAACCAAGTTAATGACAAGTACCCTATACTTTAATATGATTTTCTATACCATATTTTAACCATATTAGCCAATGTGATTATTAAATGTCCCTTATGCATCCAAGTTGGTACAAAGCCAATTTACATTGACCAAAACTACCACAAAAAACACAATATTTGAAGAGAGTACTGGACTAAGGGTTTGACCAATTCGGAAAACATCCAAAAACACATCAAAGTAGTGTACAAGACATATATAGACTTTAACTTAGCCAAGATCACAATCATTCAATGTTATTACAAGTTAAACCAATTTATTCCCATTGGTTACTTAAATCCAAATTTGAGATAAGCAAGGGTGATAAGATACATATAAGGGTCAAACACTTAGACATACTTATTCAAGTAAGATAATTAATCATCTTGTTTACTTAGCATGTTCATCTCTATTCCAATTTCCTCATCAAGTTCAATTTTAAGAACATTTTCATGTACATTATCAAGACAATGTCAATACATCATCAAGATCAAATCATCAATAACATTTCAAGTTCAATAACAAGATCATTTTCAAGTTCTTTATTATGTTTAAATGATCATTGACCATTTATTTATTTTTAGCCAAATCATACCGGTCATCAATCAAGTTCATCAACTTTTACAAGAATGCCCATAAACATACATAGCTTTCAAAAACGAGATCAAATAGACCGAAGTCCCAAGACGGGCAAGCCTGTAAGTGAACCGAAGTTCCAAGATGGTCCTAGCACCGCAAGGATGCGTCGGAGCCGTAGGTGGATCGTCATCCCTAGGCGGAATAAATTCGTAAACAAGACGGAGCCGTCACGTGTAAGTAGATTATCTGCGCCTACTAAACCATGATATCTTCATTGGGTCGAAGTACTTCTATCCCTAGGCATGCCTTTCATTCTACTATCTATAGCAAGTTTATGGGGCATTTATATGATTTCCAAGTATCATTATCATTCATCATTTTCCATTATCAATTTCATTCAATCAAGACCCAACCAAGGGTAGTGCATCAATTATGCTATTTCCATTATTTTTCAAGCCATTTCAAGACCCTGCAAGGGTAATATCATCAAGTTAACCTTTAATTCTTCTTAGGCCATTATAAAACATTAAGTCCAATTATTTCCAAATTGACAATTATGCATTTCAAGTATTTATTTTTCATCAAGTACCATCATCAATCACCAATTACAATTAAGCAAGGATACAAGACATAATTTAAGTCTATATCCTATTCTCATCACATTCACATGCAAGATGGATTTAATTCATCCAATCATTCAATTCCTAGGGGCAGCGCCTAGTATGATTCTACACGCATCACACATATGTTCTAACGCCCTGGCATGACAATTATGCTCATCACATCGGTTTTTAGGTGGTTATCTTATTTAACAAATTTCATGGACTAATTGCAAGTAGACATATATTCAATGCATCAATCAATAACAAACAAGCGTAAATGGCTAAAAACAGAAATACAAACCTCGCATCTGTCGATCCACAAGCTAAAAAGTCTACTCCTTGTGGGTTCTCACTTGTGATTAGCCAAAACCAAGACACACTTAACATACCATAATCAATAATATCATCACCAATCATCAATATAAGATTCCAACATAATTCAATCATCATAAAACAATTCTATTAAGGGCATTAACATACTAGATGAGATTAAATTTCTCAAAATGGGTTGGAATTAATCCAAAATCATTATTAACAACCTAGGATCATTAACTCATCAATTTATCTCTATACAAAACCATTCCCATCAAGTAAAGTCATAATAAACGATATTAGAAAATAGGGATTTTTATATCTACACTCTATTGGAAGCTAGAACACTTGATTAACATTGGGAATCAACTTAAAAACATTTTAAAACCATTCTAGAATCAAGATCGTACACTATTATTGAAACCCCAAAAGTGTTGAGAGAGAAGAAATTTACCATTGTGGATTTGAAGCTTTTAGAACACCTTTAAAGTTTACCATTGTGGATTTGAAGCTTTTAGAACACCTTTAAAGTGATTAACACTCTTTCTTGAAGATTGATGAAACAATTATCATGGTTGATGATGATGGTTGATATGGTTAATGAAAAAGAAGAAAGCTAGGGTTTGTTTTGGGGGAGAATAGAGGAACGTGAGAAGAGAGGAAGAAAGAGGAAGAGAGGAAAAATGAGAATAAGGTGTGGTGTGGGTGTTTTTATACCAACACACATGTGGGCTTTGGTTTTAGATTAGGCCAAGTTTGGGCCCAATCCAATTCTGAGTCTGTTTCCCACCTAAACTATATTCCGACACTTCTGTGCTTCTCTAAAAATTTATTTTCATATATTAAGTCAAAAACCACCATCGATTTTAAAAATCTAATTTTTCCGCCAAGAGAGACAAAGTGGTAATTTTGCCAAATTTTTGACGTTCTAACTCAAAATCCATATTCTTCCGAGTCTAAAAATATTTTTGACTCTATGCTTCCAATGAAATCAAATTTTATCCTAAAAGCCCATTTTCAATTTCAAAGTGTTTTTTAATATTTAATTTCAAATTAGATAAAGATTTTTTTATCCTAGTATTTCTCATTTCAAAACAATTTTTCTAATCTCATTATTGCCCTTTATAGTATTTCGATTTATTCCGATGAGGAAAATATCGAAAATCAAATATTCAAAAATTTCAAATTGGTCCAAAAATTTAGGCCAATTTGCGGACGTTACATGGGGCGAGAACTAGACTTCATGTCTTGATTCCAACTACAGCAAGGTTCGACACTATAGGTTCATCGAATTTTTTTTTAAATGAACTTTCGAAAGTTAAAATTAAAAGAAAAATAAATAAATCAAAATGACCAATGTGCCTTCTGCTATTACATGTCTTTTTAAGGCCTTCACAACTTATACTTAAAATAAAGTTTGATAAGGATATTAACTTAATACAAAATTTCAAAAGGCTAAAAGTGAAAAATATCGAATAAAATTTTAAAATTTAAAAGTGAAAAACAAAATATTGATCTCTCTCTAAAAAAATCTTCTGTCTACTCTTTAAAAAACACCTCACAATTCTGTTGACTTGCAGGAGGGGGGTTTCTAACCCCTCTTCGGCTGGTCTCTTCCTTTTAGTTTATGTTTTTTTACTCTGCTTTCGGTTTCCGGCCCCATGTCTCTGATCGGTTTGGGAGTATTTTTTCTTCCTCCGTGAAGATTTTCTGTTCTTCCACGGTGAAGATTGTGGCGGTTACCAGCCTGCTATTCGGGTTCAAATGATAGAGCTGATATTTTCTTTTCATCTCCACCACATACTTCGAGATCGGGGTCGGATGGTTCTTCAGTTTGCATGAGTAATTGTTGGGATGTCAATTCTGGTTGTGATATTTCAAGATTGTTGGGCGGCACCTCAGATCTGTTTCAAGCCAGCGCGGACCAGTCAGACTAGGAATTCACTCGCCTTTCAAGCATTCCTTCGGTTTGTATGGCTAGATCCAATCAACCTTGGTTAGGTGTGGACGAACAACCGATTGCACTGCTTAGACATATAAGATGTCTGACCATCTTAGATTGGACTCTATTTCTGTTAAATTTCAAATGTCTGTGTACTAGGTGTTGTTTCTATTATGTTAGATCGTGTTGTAAAGTGTTATACATTATGACACTATTTGACACAAGATTGCACTTTGTTGCACTATTTTGCACGGAAATGTGTTGTATCGTTGTAATTTCTTGTTTATATCTATAAAAAGGCTCTCAATTTTTTTAAAAAAATTTTAAAATAAAAAAAATTACAATTAATAAAATATTTTTGAAAAATTTCCACCTCAAAATTTCTATAAATATAGTGTCAATCCATAACTTTATGAATTTATGTGAGCAAGACTCCGGATATAATTTTCAAAATTAATAATACATCTTTCAACATATGGTTCATTTGATTACTATTTCCATCTCATATATATATATATATATATATATATATATATAAATGGTATTTGAACCTTTCAATCCATTTTTGTTTAATTTTAAATTTTGTGTAATATTTTTAAATTTAGCTAAATTTAGAAAATTATAAAATCAATTTATTTTGAATTTTTTTTTAACATTTCTAAATTTAGAAATTAACAAATTAGTTTTGAAAATTCCAATTTTCAAAAAGTATTTTAAAATTTTATTGAACCAATTTTGAAAAGGAAAAACTAAAATAAAGCATGCATTTATAAGATATTTGAAAAATAATTTAGCACTTAAAAAAATAAAACGAATATATCTATTAGTTTTTTTATTTAAGAAAATAATATATTTGACTAGTAATTCATGAATGATTTCCCTAAATATTTATTATATTTAAAGGTACTAAAAAAATGGAAAAATAAATAAAAGGGAGCTTTTCATAAATATTACTTTCAAAGTATAATTTAAGTATTTGGCCCATTTTTATAAACTTTACGTGAATAATTTTTTAAAAGTTTCAAATTACACTAATAGCCCAAAATGATAATTATACCCTCCTATTTTAATTAAATAGTTAAAATTGAATAACAAAATGAAGAACTGATGCAAAATGACTTAAATGGTCATATAAAAAACCATATATTCAAAACATGCACCACAATTATTTCTTCATTTACGTTTTCCATCCATCATCCAACTACCATCTTCTTCTCTCACAATAAAAATCTTACTTCTCCTCCATTTTGGGTGTCAAATGTTTATTATGCAAGGGTTGTGTACTTGAAGGTTAGTATTTGTTGTGAAGTATTCCCAAATGTGTTCTATGGGTATTTGTTGTGAAGTACTTCAAAATTTGTGTTATGGTTGTTATGGTAAAATATATGTAAATTTATTGCAAATGTGTTAGGGTTTGTCAATGTATACCTTTTCCTATAACACTTAAATGTATGGAAGCATGTTGATTTGTAGATTTGAGGTTTGTGTCGAAATAATTTAGATTTTGTAAAGTATGAAATATTTGTTTGTTTGTTTATGTTTCTGAGTTATTAAGCTTGGGTTGATGTAGATTAGAAGTGATTTAGTAGATGGCAGGTTGGTTTGCCACCAATGAAGAACAAGGGTTGTTTTATCAGCATAAAACGTGTTACGAAACATGTTACATGTTAAGCGTTTTGTAATACATTCCTACAGAAAGCGTTGTTTATAATTTTAAACAAACATGTTACAGAACCTGTTACCTGTAACACGTTTTGTTAGACGTTTAACTTGCTTCTATCATTTTCTTGTTGTTGGTTTTGTTGAGTTTTATTTTTATAGTTAATTTTTGTTGATTTCATTGTAAATGTGAGTAAGAATTTGTTTTTGGTAATTGTGCATAGGGTAAACTATAATTGTATGTTGACTTGTTTGATTTGAATTAATTTGTGTCTTTTATGTATACATGGGCAATTTGTTTGAAGTTATATATTTCATGGTGATGTGAAATCAGTGATTGCGGATCAGGAATCATGGCAACTTCTGCCTTCGTACCTTCACATACTTGAATTATCCAATCCAGGATCTGTGACCGCATTACAAATAGCTGGGGATGGTCACTTCATGTACTTTTTTTTTGCTTTGGGCCAGTGCATAGATGGTTTTAAGAAGTATATTAGACTGGTGATTGTCATGGATGCCACACATGTGAATGGGGAAATGTTGGGCGTTTTTTCACCCCAATTAGTAACGATGCGTCAGATATGATTTACCTCATTGCTTTTGGATTTGCTCCTAGTGAGGACTCCAATACTTGGGTTTGGTTTCTTCAAAGGCTCCGTGAGGCCATAGGTGTTCCTGAGGAATTAGTGCTCGTTACTGATGGGGGTAAGAGTATTCCACTAGCAATTAAGCATGTATTTCCGCAAACAACTCATGTAGGTTATTTTTTTTTCATTTAAAGAACAACTTACAAAACTATTGCAAATGGAAGAAATTTGTGGAAAGATTACAGCTTACTCATTCTCTAAAGAAGAGTGTTTAAATTTTTTGGATTCTATTGCGATTTTATGCCCAAATTTACACAATGAGTTAACGCGCATTGGGGTAGAAAGATGGGCTTGATCATTTTCTCCGAAGTCAAGGTGAGATAAAATACTTACGAGTATTGTAGAGTCAATCAATAAAGCAATTCTTTATGCTCGTCGATTGCCTATCATTGCTGCTCATAAGTTTATGTGACATTTGACACAAAAATGGTTTTGTGCTAGGTTTGAGTCAGCTAACAAACAAGAAATGTCAATTTCTCAATCGACAGTTGTGCATATTAGAAACATGGACTCTGAATTTGACAAACGTCATGTTTACCCTATTCGGGATAGCATAAGATACCAAGTGATAAACAAAAAGTTAGGTGATGGGATAATAAATGTGAGAAGAAGGAGTTGCACATATAAAATATGGGACCTTGATGGATTTCCATGTGTTCATGCCCTCGCATATGCACGGTCGGTCAATGAAATTGTTAAACTATACTTTATTTTGACGTTGGACTTACTAGTCATACTAACTTACCCTTCGTATTTTTTCATGCTTATTAGGTGTGTGCGTGTTTCTGTTGGTCATCTTTGTTGCCCAATTTATAGCAAGAAGTTTCTCCAAGGTGCATATGAGAATCCAATCATCCTGGTGGCCGATAAAGATTCCTGGCTTGTGCCTATTGGTGGCACAAGGAGGGTCGTCCTTCCTATGATTCCTTTGAAGCAAGCAGGTCGACCGAAGAAAAAACGTTTATCATCAGCTGGGGAGCCGCTTAGAAAGAAGAAATGTGGCAATTGTGGTAGACACGGTCATTCCCGACTAAGTTGTCAATTTGAGCCGGAGCCGTCTGTAGTTGTAAGTAGCGGTAGCAGCCATATAGCAGAAAATGATCCTCTTACAGAACTAAGACATCATGTAATGCATTCCAGTAAGTGTGGTGCCATAGGACACACTAACCGCACATGTGAAAAACGTTCAATGTCAAATGCAGCAGCAGATAATGTTCAATCCGATCATCAAGCGACTTCCGATGATAGCGAAGACGTCTAAAATATGTTGAATATAAGCCTTGACGACTCTTATTTTAGCTTCAAGATTATATTTGCTTTAGGGTAAGATCAAATATTATGTGAAGATATTTATGTATTCAAGAATTAAAAGTAGGTAGTGAAGTTGTTTTGTAGTTTGAAAACTAGAACCCTTAAATCATATTGAAAACGTCTTAAATATCATTCACAGGCAACACGGTTCTATGCACGCTATGTCAGAATATTACATCAGGCAGATTATCTCACTGTCAAAGCGTGTTGAAAATCGTGTTTCCCATAAGGCAATTTCAGAGACGGTTTGACAGTGGGGAAGTAGTGACAATTTAAACTCACTATTGAAACGTCTGATGTATTGTTTTGTGGGTAAGACGTTTTGTAATACCTATATTAACAAGTCCAAAAAACATTGTCATATATGAAGGCTTATTTAAGGAATAAATTAGGGTTTTGTTTACACTTTCTACTAAAACCGAGATTGCAGATATGATTTTTCATTGTTGCCTTCTTCTTCCAACCAACACAAAAGCCAAATCAAGCGGATCCACGTTCCATGTATGTTGTAATCACCGCTTATCGCCATTTGTATGTGTTTATAACTATATTTAGGATTTTATGAATTTGGTTGCATGTTATCCTTGATATATAATTATCCTACAAATATAATTAGGGCTTGGGTTTCAAATACATGTACAGGTTTGAGTGTTAGGGGATGTCTCAACAATGAGATTGTACAATACTTTGACTTGTTCTTATCCATTTTTGTTGCATTGTGTGATGATATTTAAGTCGATATTCCCTGAGAATTCGCTTAACACACTATTGAACTCGATTGTATTGTTTGCTCCTGTGTTGTATTGGGTAAATGTATTCGTTTTTTGATGTATTTGGGATACACGTGATGTAGGCATGGCACGCACAAAACGACCAATATACGTAGGAGATGAGGGAGGCCTTTCAGAAATACGTCCAAATTTGCCACCATCACCTAATGATTGGCGTATGGATCAAATACAGAGTAGAAGTTTTAATCAAGAAGAACCTTTTGCTTTTAATGAGCTCCGTGACACCCTAATTCCACGACAGGTTGTTGAAATGGGCTGACATCTTTTGGTTGGAAAGAAACCTCAGGTTAACGTAAATGTGGTTCAAGAAATATACCATTCCATCAACCTCCCAACTTACAAGACCGCCGGTGTAGTAGTCTGTGGAGTATGTGTGCAGTTCAACCCACGTGTCCTTAACCTCTACTACGGTCTTTTAGATTTCCCCAATCATCACTTAGGTTTTCCCCTAACTGAGGCTTATGATGATGACGACCTTTGATGGGTCATCGTTCAACTCAGACAGTTTTTACGTGGGCCTTGGGGCGGCTTGGGACAATATATAAACTATAGTGAACTTTCAGTCCTTATGGCAGTTTGGAACATTTCATTAGCCATACCATATCTCTAATAGATACACACCCACTACAAAAAATTGTTGGAATAGCTACAGTCGATTTCATAGCTATTGCGTAGCTATTTCGACCATTGCCACAGATTTACCACAAAAATGATTTCGTAGCTAAAATCCTCGTGGCTAACGTGTTAGCTACGGAAAATTATTTTCGTAGCAAAGAAGGTACGGATTAGCTACACATATTCCGTAGTAATAACTTTTTAGGTTTTTTCTTAAAAAATCCGTAGCAAGCATATTCTGTAGCTACATGTCCTCACTAAATTTTCCGTAGCTATCGAGTCGTAGCAACTTTGTAGTTAATGGTCTGTAGCAAACCAACTACGGAATAGCTACGACCATAAGTCTGTAGCTAATGTTGCTTTTGTTACAAAATGTAACATCTTTGATGCCTCACCCCTGCCATGGGTCCCATGTCAACCTTATGGTAAAAGCCTCAAGCCCGACATACACCTAGATATCATTTCACCTTCCGCAAGAATCGAACTCACAACCTCTTGGGATGTAAGAAATGAGAAAACATACTAAGTACCAACTGAGCCATTAGCTCGATTAGTATGAGAATGAATTTTTAATTTATCAATAGTTAAATAATAGATTTTTTAATTAAAAATAAATATTAAATATTAAAAAAATTAAAATTTGATATATAAAACTTTAAAGAAAAATGTTTAAAGTAAATTAGTATAACATATGTGAATATAAAGTTAAACGGTATGTTGAATTTTACGAACGTTGAAAAAGAAAAAAAAAATTAACTAAATTCGTAGCAATAAATACAAAATTTATAGATATATATTAAGTAATTAAGAAAAACTAAATTTCTTTTATTTTATAAAATTTGTAGCAAAGCTTCTATAAAAATAAAAATAATAATAAAAAAACCTTCGTAGTTAACAATGCAATTGCCTCATTGAAATAACTACTATTACATTGCCACGGAATATCTATAGTTAGCATTGCTATAACATTGCCACTGAGTATCTGTAGCTATGTTCTGTGCCATTGTGGCACTAAAATAATTACTACATATTGCACTTGTAGCTAGTGTTGCTACAGTATTGCTACGAATTTTCTGTAGCTCGATTTTCCGCCATGTGGCGCCAAAATAGTCTTTACGTACCTAAATTTTGTAGTTAGCTTTGCGACAACATTGCTACGAAATATTCATAGCTACGCATTGCTATGGAATATCCGTAGCTATAGAATTACTACGGAATATCAATAGCTACAATATTGCTACGAAATATCGGTAGCTACGAGATTGCTACTGAATATCCGTAGCTACATTTCCCTCTGTTGTGGCGCCAAAAAAATTACTACATATTACATTCCGTAGCTAGTGTTGCTACAACATTGTTACAAAATATCAGTAGCTATATTTCCTGCCATTGTAAAAAATTGCTACGTACTAAAATTTTGTAGCTAACATTGCTACAACATTACTCGAACTTGCTACGTTAACATTTTAATTAGAATTTCAATCAATTCTATAGCTAGTCCATAGCAGTATCGTCGCTACATTGCTTAAAAAAATCCGTAGCTAAATTTTGTAGCTATTTTAACATTTTCTTGTAGTGACCAGATCGTTAGGAATGATCATCCAAAGATAATGTATGCTATCAACTATGGTGAGCAATTCAATATCGGTGTTGTGATGTGTAAGGCGTTAGAGATGAACGTCCAGAGTGGGCATTTCTTGGTTTTGCCTTGCACTATTAGCGATATTTATGCAGCTGCAGGTGTTAATATGAGGCGTCCAGGCGAAGTACATATACCTAGAGCTAGACTAATCGGGCGCCGAGTGTGCCGCGATGCGGACATAATGACAATAGTATATTAATTAAATACTTAGATACATTTCATTATAACAAATGTGGACACAATGGTCCTGTAAGAAACCCTAATTTAGCCAAGGCAATATAAATACATAACAACATTTTGTAAGAGGGTTGGCAGACAAAGGAAACAAAATAACTCAGCCCTTGGTTTTCTATTCTTCCTTCAACACCACATCATTTGCAAGGTAAAGCTCCAAACTAGCAATGGAGGACTCACATGCAGCAGCTATGGAAAATGCCCAGGTTCATCATCATGGTGACTGGTTGAACGAAAATGTGGATGAGTATC
Organism: Cardiospermum halicacabum; assembly: GCA_031304145.1. NCBI lineage: Eukaryota > Viridiplantae > Streptophyta > Magnoliopsida > Sapindales > Sapindaceae > Cardiospermum > Cardiospermum halicacabum. The sequence goes on along the minus strand of JARJHC010000107.1, from coordinate 8,138,742 downwards.
TGGGCTATAACTTACATGTAAACTTTCTGAGGAGCCACAGATGCTATAGCGGAGCGTACCCCTACATTTTTAACTTAGTCGAATCCAACTACAAAGGGAGATGGTACTGGAGTTGTGGTAGAGAGGTAAAACCCTACCATTTTGTAATATGTTTAAAGAGTTCTTCGGTTAACACTTTACGTTTGTTTTCTCTATTCTTTTCACCCATTTAGGGTAGAAGTTGTGTATATTTCAAGTGGAATGATGGATGGTTAACGAGAGGTTGATCCATATAATACAAGATGTTTCTTTGAATAGTCATCATGTTGACTAGATCAGCGATGCTGCTATAGCTAAATTTGAAAATGGAGTGTTGCAGAGAAAAATTCAACAAATGAATAGTCGACTGAAGGTCCTAATTACAGTATTTTTAGTTGCTCTTGTTGTATTGTCCGTGCTAATATGTTATAAGAGCATAAACTAGCCAGTCTTGATGCTAGTTCTGGAAAATTTTATATTTTGAAATTCTCAGTCTTTTTTGTGTGATGATTAAGCTCAGGGTTTGTAGTTATAGGATGCTTATTTTGGTTATGGGTAATGCTTACCAAAGCTCTTTGGTATGTATTACGAATCTATGTACATATCTTATCTTTTGTATCTATGAGATGTGTATTAAACTTGTACTATGGTTACATTTTCATTATTGTGAATTAAATTAATCTTCAGAACCTTTTATCAACCTCTACATTTTTAACTGTCGTCTTACGAGATACTTCATGCAAAAAAAAAATTTCAATAAGCCAACCTTAAAACAATCAAGAATCCTAATGGAACATGCGTCTGAGACGTTTTCACTAAAAAAAAATTTTGAGACGAATGACTAATAGGCCCTGTTAAACATAACATGTTTTATAAAAATGTTTCGTATTTTGAAGTTCATTTTTTTGTTGATTTTTTTGATTAAATGTGTAAGACATAAACACACAGGACAGACGGCGGCTAGTACGGTTTTGACCCTAAAGTATGGGCTTATAATTGATAAACACTCATGAACCTTCTTAATGATCGTCTTATACACAAGAGGTTTATGAAGACGTTTCGATAGTAAACTCATAAATTTAAAATCTAGCCTCTATTCAAGCGCCTAGCAAATCCTTTTATCGGTAAGATGACTTCTGAGATGTCTGATATTAAAATTAAACATTTCTAATCGCATAATGTTTTGACATACACATATAAGGAGAAGCTGTTACCTGGTTCATTTTTGTAAATCAAACTGCAATAATGTTTACCTTAATCAAATATACAAAACCATCATTCGCAGAGCAAAGTTAATGACAAAAAAATGGCTCAAAATGTGACCAATCAGGCTACTTGAACAACGTCAAGAAGTTAAAATATTATAGTTATGCTTGAAAACTTTGTGAACAAAAACAACATCCTAAATGCAGATGAATATCATACCTAAACATCTCCAAGTAGTAAGTTTCAAGGTGATCCTCTTGTCCCAATTATCAACAGAAACCCTTACATCAGCGAAATAAACCTTAACGCTATGGAGACAAATCAAATTACGTACAACTATAGGATGACAGTACTTGTAGATTACGCGAACTATGTCCTGTCGAATTGGCAACATGACGCGTGAATCGCGACTGCATAGAGACCATGACATTCTGCCCAACATAATATCTTCAATCATCTCACATACTATAGGTCCGCAAGAACTCCTGAAACAAGTAAATTGAGATATTAATCTACATTTGTAGTTAAAAACATAAACTACACTGAAACATTAAGGATAGGTGTTTGACTAATGAAAATAAAAGAACTAACCCATCCTTTTGTCGTGGAATAAGGCTGACACATGCGATGTGAACCTTCCAATCAGCAGAAGTCTTAACCCTTCTATTGGAGAAATGTGCCGATGATACTCAGATTCCATCAATAATTGGGGTACAAAATATGAAAGACCTTTAAATTTTTCGGCTGTATTCCCTGCATTATTCCTATTTGCCTAGGGATCCAAAACGATTATCTTCCTAGCCCCAAAATCAAACATTGCCGTAACCTAGTGTGTCCTGATGTTGGCTGGGAAAATAACCTGTTCTCGAGTAATTAAAATATAGAACCAACGATGCAATTCCACATGTATAACAAAACAAACACCAAACTATTTTAATAACACTTACATGAGACAATTTCCACCAAGCAGGACAGATTGACTCCTCGGTTCCTTTGCCTTCTACTATGTTCACCCAAAACCCTGGATACTTAAAGTTCGCTAGCCCTTGATCTACACAACTCCAGTGCTCGTAGGCATTCTTTATGGATTGAGTTAGGAATGTCCCAAGAACACCCATGTTTCCTAGGCATCAACTACTGTATTCCTTTTCAATGGCAAATAGAAAATTATCGATGTCGTCCCCGCGAAACCAAACATATTCTTTCAGTAACTCTTTCATTCTCTTTGCATAGAGATAGAGGGTCCCCAAAAGGTAGTAGCTATCAATATGGAAATATTTTCAGAAATTTCAAATAACTAAAATATATTTATTAAATAATGAAAACATGTTTGGCAAATTTAACTAACCTATTATCTGATTCAATGAACCATCCAAAGTCCGGGGATTCGAAGGTGTTTGCCGGTTCGAGTTGCTCCAATGTGGGTATGATGTAACCAACCAAATTTGTGCATTTGTCATTGAGTTCAGGAATTTTGCTCTCAGACCATTCCACGACAATGGGCTTTCTTTTCGGAGCAGCTTTTTCACCCACCACATAGCAGGACTCCATCTCTACTCCCTCTCCCTCGTTCACACCTTGCTTACACTTATTGAACCAAACTTTTTTGACAACCCTCTTCGATTTTTTCTATTTCCATATCCCACTTCTTGTGAATGGAGTTTTCTGTGAAGCTACTAGTTTTATGGTTCTTTCAGAACGTCTCAAAGGTATCACCTACGAAGTCAATTGAGATGAAACAGTTCACTTAATACGCAGACAATTATAAGAAAATTACATTTAAACCATTGAAACCCTAAACCAAAAGACATACCTTATTGTCTATATTTAACTCCTTTTCGTTTCCACTACATTCTACTAATACCTCCTCTTCGACATCATACATCCTTGTAGACCCAACTCCACAATTTTCTTCATAATGAATCTCTTCACCTTACCCAATTTGTAATTAACATATGAGGTATGTTTATAACCGCAACCAAAGTATGATTAAATCGCTGGTTAAAATATGACATACCTAATTCAGGGAATAAGTTATTGGAGACTTCCCCTTATTTATATGCACAAGTGGTTTGATAATATCAACATACCGCCTATCAACAGTTTCACTTCCAACCACATCTACGCCAAGTTTCTGTTCAACAACTTTCAACCTATAATCACAATTCTCATATGCTCTTTCTTCCGTTTTTTGATCTCCTCTATCTTCTTTAGTAATTCCATTTGCTCGTTATTCCAGTCAAGTCTCTCCAAAGCAAATTCATCTTCTTGCTGCTTTAACTTCTTCAAAATATCCAATCTCCAGTTTAACTGCTCTTGCTTGAAATCTTCCAATTCAGCTAACTTTTCTTTTAGGTCGCAAATAGTCTCCTAATACGCATTAGAACCAATAAAAAATTAGAAACGGTAATTCATAATCCACAATCATATGTGCATTTAATTGCTCATCAATAATTATTCAGATATCAGCTCAATCAGTCAACATATTTAATGGCATAATGCAATAAATTTGCACTTAAAAGCAATCACAAATACATGGTGACCCAGTTTTCTGCTTAATAATCAAATGTGTACATCCATTTAAAAAATGAATTTCATAACCCATATGCTAGTAAATGATAACTGATTGAGTCAAAAAATCCTAAACCATATACTAACCTCTAAGTCCCTTGTATTGATTGACGTTAGTTTGCATGTCGTGACCCTCTTCATCCTCCGTTTCCACTTCAGGATCCTCTCCTACATCTGCTGCTTCCTCATCGCTACTTGAATCTTCATCGATACAGTCCTCCTTAAGTTCATTACTATCAATGGGTATGACTTGGTTCGGATTAAAGTGCTTCATATACCAGCTTATCTTCTCTTCATCCGCAGGCTCGAGTGATTCAAGTCCATTAAACTAAAAAAACATAAAATATAATTTATTTTTAGCTAACCAGAGGAATAACACAAATTCAATCTTAATGTTCTTTTAATTCAACCACCTCCAAGACGTGTTCGAGATCCTTCACGCTCTTATCATGGAGGGACCACTGGACACATCGTGGTTCCTTATTTCCATCCTGATCATGCTCATTGACCTTTAAGGTTTGTTGAATGTGCGGGAATGCTTCCACCAACCACCATTGTGAAACAGAATTTACAGTTTAATATGTTACAATTAGTACATAAATATTGATAAACAAACAAACACAAATAATGATACTTACCACAAAGGATAACATCATTTCATAGCATGTCTTCCCCCTACCCGTCTTCCCGCTACCATCATTATCAAGGAGAGGTCAGCTAATCACTTTTTTTAGGCCAGCTATAGTCCTCGAATAAACGAGTGTACCCCATGAAAACCTATCAAATATTTTCACATCTTCAACCAAAAACCACAATATCTTCGAAACATCTTTTTTAACAGCTAGACCAAATAAGAGATGATGCACGGTTACTACGAGAAGCAATTTCTTCACATCTTCAACATCAAGCTTCTCATTGTACAAAAACTCATTATATCATCGGGGTTAACATTACCGCGCTTCCTAGGCCATAAACGCATACAAATATTCTCCATTGGAAACTCAACTTCGTTGCCATCCAAGTTCAAGTCAGATTTACAGATTTTACCAAAACGTAAACTTGTTACAACGACAAACTCTTGTTTCCAAAATCTATGTGGAGAACCTCCTAGTTGAAACCACATTTCGTCATTTTTTTGACCTTCAACAAACACCTCAGAAGCGAGTACCTTAACTACTAAGTTCCCAGGAAATTGTTGGTCCCTATATTCACATTTCTCAACTAAAGCAAAAAATTGTCCAAACGACGTCCTACGGAAGAATTTTCGTAACTTATATATACTAACCAGACCCTTTAAAATCTCGTCCAAAAAAATTTAACTTCCTTAAAACATTGATTCGCTGGTTTGTGATCAACCGCGGCTCATCCCATCTATACACAACCTATAAATAACAACAAAAGTTAATAATTTTCAAACCACTAGTAAATAAACTCATGTATTCAGCATAACCAAAATTAACACAAACAATGGATATGATCTTTAGAATACTTACATTGTTTTGGGCCATGGTTTCCAATCGAAACCTGAAAAAATCAATTTATATAACAATTACCATTACTCACTTTCAAAACCATATTAATCATTATAAAAGAATAACAAACCATGATTATAAATCAAATTTCAAATAATAATCATTAAACAGTAAAGGGTAAAACGACTCACGGACCTCCCCAAGTTTCTAAGAAGGTTTCTGTGGGGTTAACTGATAATATTCAAATTTTGAAAAAAAAATCCAAAAAACGTCTCAAATGCATCACGTTTTGTAAGATGTTTACCATTGTCACAGAATACAATCGAGAGCATCCTGTATCATTCCCCGCAAACCATTAAACCCAATCGTAACCCCAAAAGATTAATCATATTACAAAACCGCAAATCAAGAATTCAAATCAATTTTATACACAATAAGACAAATCACAATAACAATTTTGAATACAATTAAAAGTTCTATATCAGACATTCCAAGTAAAACGTCACATAAACTGCTTTGCTTATAATAGATTTTCTGATATGTTAACTCAAAATGTTAAACTTCTTGCCTTACACGTGATATCCAAAGTCTCACAAGCGAGACGACTGTCAATCTGTTTGAACGTGTCCTGCAAAAATCACACTCCATTAAGTATTTCTATTTCTCCACGTGCTAAAACCTAAACCCCACTACATTATTCATATACAGATATCCAAAACAATTAACCAAATGAAAAATCCAAAACATTAACCCTAAACGCAAATAAGGAGGCCAAATCAAATAATCACAATCAACAACAGAGTAACATTTGCTAACCTAGATATAGATGGAGTGAAATGCAGATGGACTGAAGTGCTGCTTGTGAAGGAATGAAGAACTCAACGAACTCGACAATTCCTTTGTGAAGGCTGACAACAAAAATTCAGTTTGGATATTCCTCTGTGAAAGAATCTCGATTAGTTTATAAAGGGTAGATTTGTTAGTGAAGAAAATCTACCTGATAATTGAACTGTAAGGATATAATAGAGATTTACCATATAAATATCTCAAAATTGATTTTAGAAAATCTAAATGAAATTCTATTATTTCATTATGAGTATTTTAGTTTTTTTTTTTTTTTTACCATTTGTAAACGGTAAACCTTGTTTGATTTACAAATTTAAAATAATTTTTGATGGATTACTACAGTACTTTTAAACTTTCAATGGATTAGTGGATGAAAATTTTTTCTAAATAAAAAGTAAATGATAAATATATAAATTTTAAATTTTAATATCAACATCAATTAAAATAAAATATATACATTATTTTTCATAAAGTAAAAGGCGTTTTGAACCCATAGACGAAACTATTTATTGATAATTATAACAAGTTGAGGTGAGTAAATGATATTGAAGAAGATTTTGATATGAGAAAGGAGTAGAAAAGGTGTTAAATGTACAGATGATGATTAGCTCGCAGCCCCACAATGGGTTATTAAAATCCACCATTAAAATCAACTTTGAAAATTGGACAGTACTAATATGGCCTCAAATTTCCCAAAGCAATGTACCAAAACGACCGTGCACCAATGCCGCAAATGACGACTAAAAAAATCAATTAAAATTTAAAAAAAAAAAAAACCTCCTCTGTTTCCTATATTTACGAAATTGACACTCGTCAACCATAAGCATAAACTTGGTTACTTCCGTCAATATGACAACAAGCGAGGGGCATTATTGGAAGAATTGATTAGTTACATACAGTTGAAGAAGAAGTGAATGGAAGCTTCTTTTGTGTGTTGGGTTTTGGTATTCCTTTTTGACTTTCAATGTGACCTTCTCTTCCCTTGTGTTTTGTTTCTCTTTTTCCATTTCTTTATTATTACTAGTATTTTTTAATTCATTATTATTTTTTATTTACACGTACATATCAAAGCTCTTAACAAGGTTTCACATTTCTACTTGAGGATTCTTCAAAGGTATGATTTTTCTTTTTTCTATTTTTTAAAATAACTGATCAATTTTTAAGATGACATTTTGTATGCATTCATTCGATTCAGCTTGGTTGATTTTTTTGAAGACTAATATTTGTGTGGATTGTTGGTAAATTAGTTTGCTTGATCAATTATTTATTTATTTATTATTTTTAATTTGTGTTCTTTTTATATGTTATATATCTGTAATTTAGGGGAGATCTATTGTTGTGATGATCAGTTAGTTATCTATTTGTAAAGAATATGCTTTTAGGTCTTTAGACTGATTATTCTGTTTGTTTTCTTTTGAATTTGAGTTCTGTTGCTGAATTGTTCATTAATTTTTAATTTTTATTTGTGTAAGTATAGGGTTTTTTCTTTTATCTATTCTTTTCTATTCTGCTGTACATATCTGTGTAATTGCAGTAAATCAGCTCTTATACAATTGGTATTAGATAAAGTTCCTGATGATCAAATTTGAGTTTCTGTTTTTAGTATTAGCCACCACAAAGGGATTTGTTTTTGTTGTGTTAGTCATTAGGATAATAGAGAACTGTCATTTTGCTCTCTGGAATTAGGTTTTCACGCTCTTTCACCATATGTATTAACAAATCTCATGAATTGTAAATTTTGGTGGATGTTGGATTTGTTGACTGAAATGAGGAATCTTAATGGGAAGAGTTTGTTTTGCAGGTTCTTCTTTTGTGAGCATACTTATTCCAAATATTAATTGTACAATGCGGGCACCATCATTGCTTGCTCAATGCCTGCCAGGACTTGCTCCTCAGGATAAGGGAAGTCAAAGCATGTCTTCTATTTCAGAGAGAGATGCACATTTCCCATCTCCAGCTGTTGAGATTATTCCTTCGAAGGCATGCTTGTTCTCCTAGAATTTACTATTCATCAGAAGTTGTAATTATATATAATGGCACTCTTCAAAAACAGATTGAATTCTTAAACCACTTTTGACACTGATATATTCTTTGTTTCTGTGTTCAGATAGCTCATCCATATAAATATGCAGGAGAGAATGTTGACTTACAAAACGTATTCAGGGTAAGTAAAATCATTGTGTCATTTATATGTTTTCTTTTAGACTCTAATGTTACATTTTAATGATGCCTTATGGTTTATAATCCGACAATTTGAAGTAGAAGATTGGATTTGATGGCTTTATTTATTTATTTTATTCTGATACAGGGAAGAATTAGTGTTACGGATATAATGGGGTTCTCTGGTTCCGAAACAATAACCTCAAAACCTGATGGCAAGTAAACCATACTTCAATTTCAACTCTTTAATGGAGCTTATTCATTTGCTTCCAGTGGCTAGGCATATAAGCTGTGGAACTGTGATGTAAAACTTTATGGAATTATTTCCTTGTTAGTAAAGGGAAGTTTAAAGTTTCTGAATTTGCATCTGAATCTGTGTTGATTTAATTTTGCAGGATTTTTGAAATCTTGGGAGAGCTCTATTGATCTTGTTAATGTTTTGAAACATGAGATTCGTGATGGACAACTGAGCTTTAGAGGCAAAAGGGTACTCGAGGTAATTTCCCTATGGATGCTTTGTATTTATTTTTATAGTTTGCAAGCAGAGTTGGACATCTGAGCAAACACGCATCACAACAAGAAATGTATAAACAAACATAACAAGATATACAAACTGATAAAAGATGTTAACATGTCTTCTTCATACACTTTTTCAGTAGGTGGGATTCTAGTAACTATATGATGAATGTACTGCAGTTAGCATTAAGTGATATTTTAAGTATTTTAGCTCTTATATTTTCGTGTTGTGAGTCTGCTTTTGTGTACCAGCAGAAACTTTTGTCTGGTATATTATATTGTAGACTTAATAAGTTTGGCATGTGCCTCCATGTTAATGAGGCTCCACTTGAGAATCTTGCTGTCTTTGAAAACTATGTACTGATTACTTTCATTCCTAAGTATTAAGTAATGACATATATTGGATCTTACATCTGAAAGAGTAACTATTAGAGCTTGTAGTAGTTAGAACTTGTTTGTTGGCTATGATTCCTTAGAGATGTTTCATGTAATACAAAAAATTGCCTACTCATTTAATTTTCATGATTATGGCAATCTGGCTATGTTCTAAGAGTTAAAGATGACATAATATTTTTGTTGTTTTCGTTTTTTTGACTGTTGTTTGGGAATAAAAAGATGTAGATGTAAATTTTATTATGTAGCTTTCTGTGTTGACCTGATTAGTTCATTGATCCTAGTATCATTTCTACAGTTGGGTTGCAGCTATGGGCTTCCAGGGATATTCGCTTGCCTGAAGGTATCTGAAATTGGTTAATGTTTTGAAAACAAAATACGGTTAAGACTTCTGTTCGTAATTTCTGAGAGAGTTGCACACTGTTGGTACCACCTTAAAATTAACAACCACTTATATAATGAATTTTTACAGGGTGCTTCCACAGTACACTTTCAGGATCTCAATGCAGAATCTGTCCGGTGCAGAACTATTCCAAATGTCCTTGCAAATCTGGAACAAGCCCGGGAGAGGCAGGCCCGGCAGCCAGAAAGTCCTCTGACTCCATCACGGCAAACTCTGGCTCCAACAGTGCACTTTTATGCTGGTGACTGGGAAGAACTGCCAACAGTCTTGTCAGTGGTGAGGAGTGATGTATCTGAAGTGACAACAGGCATGAGCTTAAGCTTCTCTGAGGAAGACTTCCTGGATGGATGTAGTAGCCAAGATGGTAGCATTGTGGGTCATGACTTCTCTTCTAGACGATCTAGGAAGCTTTCTGGAAGCCGAGCATGGGAGAGGGCTAGTGAGGCAGATCAGGGTGAAGGTGGTTACGATGTTATTTTGATGACTGAAATCCCTTACTCAGTGACCTCGTCCAAGAAACTTTATTCTCTCATTAAAAAGGTAAGTTTTCATGTTTTTACTCTTCCTTCTTGAAATTGCAGGAGTAGCATAAGATGTCTGTTGAAAAGAAGTTAAAAGATAGGAGAAAAAGAACAATGGCAATGTGAAATAATCCGTAACGCAGTATATAATGACAAATATAAGTATTGATCCTAATGGAATTGGAGATAGAAAAGAGAATTCGTCTTAATCTTGCTCATGTTTTAGTTATCCTTATCTATATCTATCCAAAGTCATTCTTAGCCTACATTTCTCTCTTTTAGTGTTATTGAGCACATGAATATCCTCCATGCATGAACACACCTCCCATGGCTGCTATGGGAATAGTTATAACAACTCAATTAACCTTCATGCACCTTATTCTCTATTAGCATTACAACTACCTTTGTATGAATAGCTTCTTTTAGTATGTGACCATTATTTTTACAATTAGTGTTATAAAGTTTCCGAATTTATTTTGTTTGATTGGTTGATGTGTTAATATGGGAGCAGTGTTTGAGGCCGCCATATGGGGTGGTATACTTGGCGACAAAGAAGAATTATGTGGGTTTCAACAGTGCAGCAAGGCATCTGAGAGGCTTGGTAGATGAAGAAGGGATATTTGGAATTCATTTAATTAAAGAAGTGGCTGATAGAGATATTTGGAAGTTCTTTCTTAAGTGAATACACAAACAAATCCCCAGCGAAACTTGATGAGTTTTCCTCTTAACATATTTATATATACAAGGTTTTTTCAACTACAAGTTTTTGTATAATCTCTCTATAGAAGTCTTTTTGGTGGGTTAGTAATTGCAAATCATAATCAGGAAGCTTGCTATATTTGTCTATTATTTATTATTTTATTCTCTTGTAAAGCAAACTTATATATATTACTACATTTTAAGCAGTTATGTTTTGTGTGATTTGTTGATGTTGCTGTTTTCTTCCACCACAACCAACCACAGTGAACCATCGCATCCCACTTCTAACTCTTTCCATGACTTCAGTTCAAAAAGTCTTTGGCCTTTTCACGTTGTACAAAAGCAAAATTAACAGACCTTATGGAAGCAGGAAGGGTACACAAAGCCAGGCCTCAACCAAGGACCTATTATTTATTCAATCAATCTTCTTGACTCTTCGTCTGTAGCCTGAGAAGCTTTGCCTGTTTGAGAGATATTGAAGTTGAAACAGTAATGATTCACATGCCAAATTCCCAGCTGGACTTGAAGAAGGAAGATAGACTTCCATGTACTGTCCTTGTGAACCATCAGCCCTGCCCACTGAACCAACTTGCAACATCTTCTCGTTAGACAGTCGCAAATAAAAAACACTAACTGGAAAACTGAACTCAGATGCCAATAGACAGTTAACTTGCTTGTCTTGTCTCCAACAATGAATCACTAGAAATTCTGAGAACATTATCATACAGGGTATGGTAGTTTGTAATTCCCTTGAATCTGGGCAAATAACAGTTGCAAGTTTCAAATGAATACATGAACTCTTCCAAGCTTCTAGTCCTACATTGCTTCCTTTCAACTTCTTTCAATTTCACAACTAAAGTGGTGGAGTTACTGGTGCATAACCTCAACAAGAATCACTTGTCTTCCTTTCAAGATGTACAAGTAGGAGTTAACAAATAAAGATGCACAAAATCCATATAAACCTTGCTTAGCATAGTGTAATTAGGATGAACCCATAAAAACAAGATAAAACAAAAACCTTACTTTAAAACTAATATTAATGGTTCAAGAGTTAACTAACAAAATGTGTTCTAGTGCATGGTCAGCTTCAAAACATCAAAGGAAAAACCAGATACTAAGTTGTATGCTTCTATACATGCCAAGAAAATATACATCTAAATATCAGCCTAGGTAAGGAAGGCAGTGGGATAACAAATAATCATTCAATTAAATTAATTAACCAAGGACATGAGACCTCCATGTCTCTTAAATGAAACCAACAAAGGTCGTAATGATCATCACTTGAGAAAAAAGAGGAGGGCGTGTCTGGCATTAAAGTTTGGTCAGAAAATTACTAATTACTGGAAATTACCCTGCCTTGTACGGTTTTCTGTCAATCTTCTGAATACCATCTTCCCACAGTGTATCAAGGTCAAGACCGCCATCAAGTAGAGGATAGGAATCCCAATCATGCAACCCCCAGTTGCCAAGTTTACCAATGTCTGAGGAAACCAAAGAGGGAAAAAGAAAGCAAGCAGTCAGTGAATGATGAACAGTTCCATAGAAAACAGTGAGCCAGTATGAAATAGAGATAACAGCTTATTCATGTACCAATGACAAATCAGAAGCACCATAAGCTAAAGGTATTGAATTTAAGAAATGTATGAGATTCAAACAAAATGTGTACATGAAATGCAATGCTATTCTGACAAAATATTATTAACTTATTATATTCTGTACGTAGTTTCAACACAACCACAGGTAAATAGTTACTCTACTTATTAATAGAACACAATACTATCCAGAAAAGGTTAATTATATTAGAGTTTAGGTGCATGAGTGAGAAAAAGGTCTAATTGAAGGACCTTTGGATAGTGGGAGATTCTTGCCTCACTATTTCTGAAATGACTTCTTACTTCCATTTGTGCAATTTTATGAATGGAGATCTAAACCAAACATAAGCATACTACATCCTTACACATTTTATCTTTACAGAACTTAAACAAACTACATTCTCACACATGTATCTTTATATAATTTGAGCAAAATACACCCTTTCACATGTGCTGCATGCATCTATTCTATATTGTTTGATGTCTTACAATCAGTATGCTTGCAATCATCCATGGTAAATTGCATTCTAAGTAGCCAGCCACTCTAATGTCAGTACAACAATTACAGACAAAGGATTTACATTAATAAGAATCATATAGCACATGCTCATTTATGACTGTTTCAGAATTATTTTTAACATGTATACTAGACAAATTACTGATTAGATTATCAATTGACAAAACTGAGACTAAAGATATTACAGAAAGCATGAGACTGCAAACTTTACCACAATTCCAGCAACAAAATGGACAGCTGGAACAAAATACTGGTTCACTTTATTCCCATGTTCATATCCATCAAAAGCAATAACCATTGAGAAAGTATGAATGGTAACAAAAGCAAGGGCAACCAGCGCTACAGAATTCAAGCCAAAAGCTGTTAGGCAGAGACAGAAGGAAAACAAATAGATAGCAAATAAAAATAAGACTGGGAAACTGCCATAATTTTTTAGAAAATCCTGGAACAACTTAATTGAGTCAAAGTAATAAATAAACTACAAAATTGAAAACCAATTGGGACTAGCTTAGTTGGAGGATGAGAATTTGGGGAATTAGGTTACTAATTTGATATTTACTGGGTGAATACTATTTTCATTTGTTTTAAATAGCTCCATTGGGCCCAATCTCAGAAAGGGGAAAAAAAATTGTAAAATTGAAAACCCAGTTCTTGAAACCAGAGAATTCTTCAAAAAGAGAAGGATGACTCACCAGAAACAAGAAAAAATGGCATTTGTGAGCATCTATCTACAAAAATGGTAGCTGGACCAAATGCTGGAGTTAAAAGACTCAGGCAAAAAAACACAGCATGAGCCACACCATGGCCTAATCCACCAGCTGCAGAGATAAACAAACAGAATTATAGGTTTCCTTATTAATTTAACATAATCAAAATGCAGAATAACTTTTTCAGTAACCAGGAGATAGGATAAAACAATAAAGTTACTGCCTTCATTTTAATTTTATCTGAAACATAATTTCTCATGAAATGTCTACCCAACATAACGGAAGGCCTCTTTGTTTGACAGATTATGTTAGCATTTGATAAATTTAAGTGATGGGATGGGATTGGATTGGATAAAAATGTAAGATATCTCATGTTTGGTGCATGTTAGGATAGGATTACAATTTTTACAATTTTTTTAACACACAAAATCATTAATTTCTCGAGTAAATATAAGGTTATAATAAAAATGAGGCAAGAAAAAAAAAAACTAATAAAAAGTTAGGGGAGGGTAAAAATCGAAGGTTTATGAGATGATTTAGCTTTAACCCTGTGAATGGTGGCTTAAATGAGTGATGGGAAAAAATTAACCCATCCTAACAGGTGAACAAACATAGAATTGGATAAAAAAGTTATCCAAACCCACAAAACAAAATATGGCCTTAAGGTATAAGTCAAAAGTTGAGCCTTCACCGCTGGGCTACTACTTGTTCATAGGCATCAAGTAGTTAATTCACGAAAAAAAGGCATGGAAAACTAACAATTTCATTTATCCAGAAATAAGCTTCATAGCCTCTTAAAGCTCACCTAGAGAAATTTGCATCTTGTCAGTGAGATATAGGCGAGGTTTTGATACTCGGTCAGCAAAAGCATCCAATATGTCTTCCAACTTCCTACATAATTCACAGCTAGAGATGTATAAAGACTGACATAACATAGATACTTTATGAGCCAGAAATTCAACTACAATATGTTACTACCCAAATAACCATAAACACTCCAGGTCCCAGAGGAAGAGAAGATTTTATCACCAGGACAGCAGTTTTATCTCATATAGAAATAGTCCATATGCAAAATCTGGAAATATAAGCTAAAAATAATAATAATGTATGCACTAACATAGAAACAATAATAATTTAACACAGG